>JACJUY010000250.1:0-15411 GCA_014220935.1 Platorchestia sp. MABIK
GTATAACGAAGGTGGTGTACTGTGGTGTCGTACGGGTATAACGAAGGTGGTGTACTGTGGTGTCGTACGGGTGTTACAGTGATAGCGCTGCTGATACGCAAAAGTACAGGTAAAAAAGCACCGTGATGGGGCTGAGTGGAGTAGGTTCATCGATCAAAAATACTACGTGTGCAACAAAGAACTAAAAGATAGTGATAAAGAAACGATACAGAAAATAGAAACATGTTATCAGTACAAAGAGAGATATGTGTGAAAACAGGTACGGTTGGATATGATGTAGATGTGAAGAGTATAAATAAGAAAGAAAACCCGAACAGACATAGAAGGGAGGAAGCAATAAGGGGTTAGGGCATAAATATGGAAAGGGCGCAGAACAGACAAAGAAGGGGGTAGCAAAATGATGGAAGGGGGAAGCAAAATGATACTAAAGGTGGAAATGAGAAAGAGGACCAGAACAGACACAGGAGGGGGGTTGCAATAAGAGGCGAGGGAACAAATAAGAAGCTGAAATAAAGAGGGAAAACGGCATGGCATTTGGGAGAAGCGGGTGGCCTCCACTCTGAGCTGAGGTGACGTCAGCCTCTTGTGCAGCCTCGTGGGGTGAGGAGGTGGAGGAGGCAGAGGGATGAGGAGTTGGAGGGGGTGAAACGAAGAGGTGTGAGTACAGGTGGAGTGGAGGGTGCACGAAAAAGGTAGTGAGATGAACGAGGGTGTAAAATCGCCTGGCAGGTGGTAAGATGGATGGTAGTGGATAGTGAGGTGGAGACTGGTGAATAGTGGGGGTGAGGTGGCGGAGGGTGGAAAATCGCACGAGAAGTGATAAGGTGGAGGGAGGTGAACAGAAGAGAAGGAAAAGGGTTAGCATGTGGAGGGAGAAGGAAAGAAGAGGGGACAAATGTTCAAGAACCGCAAGCCGGATGCAAGGGAAACAATGAAAGCAAACAGCCACGGCTTGTCACCAAATCAAGGGAGCGAATCAAGAAGAGAAACTCGTCAGCATCACGCCAAAAGCAATGCGTTGGCAACAGCACAATTCTGAGCTCGAGCACGTGCAGTAACTTCAGTAATCCCTGAGTACGATTGGGGAGAAATCTTGGAACACTTGCTACAGTTTTTGAGATGCTCAAGGAACGTCCAGGTTGTTCAAAATAAGTTTGCAATGTATCAAGTTTCACCACACAAGACGCTGTTTCGGTGTTCCATCAGTGAATTTAGAATTTGTTTCATTTTTTCACATTCGAGTGAACTGCCAGGGCGCAGCACAGACCGCTATGCTAGCAAAGTGAAAACGCAAGTGCCACGGTGAGACGAACGCGTAAAATGAAAATAGAGAATGAAAAAGAAAAGAAAATGAAGAAGAAAATAGAAAGAAAAAGAAAACAAAAAGAAAAGGAAAAGAGAACGATGAAGAAAAGAGAATGAAACAGAAAATCGACGCTTGCGCTAGATGCTAGAGGTCGGTTGCACGATAAGCAGGCTCCCCTCCGCGAGAGAGGCAGCGACTTCAAGAATAAAAGATAAGAAATTGCTAACATCAAATCTAAACCCACAACAGACTCGGGCAGCTGGTGTAGCCGATTCTGTGGTGGGTAGCTTGAAAGCCACTGAGGAGCGCTACTCGCTCAACATAAAATGACGAGGAGTAATACCACCAGCATGCATCCCTGAATGCCACTAAAGCGGCCCATAGACGATCAATTTAATAGTCAATATCATTGACTCAATATATTGATGAGATTTTTTGTTGCCCACAAAGTCAATTAATTGACGGTCGTCAATCAAGCCCATAGACAATCAATTTAATTGTCAATATTCATCATTGTCAATTATATTGACACTAAAATTAATCGTCTATGGGCCGCTTTAAGAATCTTACATATCCCTGAAGTGGCACGGTAAGTCACCAATGCGTTGTAGGACAGCTCTTATCTTTGGAGCTGAGCTGTGCCGTAATGGTGGAGCGCAAAAGCTAAGCAGGGCAGCGAATGTGTAGTACTGGAGCTGAGCTGTGCCGTAATGGTGGAGCGCTAAAGCTAAGCAGGGCAGCGAATGTGTAGTACTGGAGCTGAGCTGTGCCGAAATGGTGGAGCGCAAAAGCTAAGCAGGGCAGCGAATGTGTAGTACTGGAGCTGAGCTGTGCCGTAATGGTGGAGCGCTAAAGCTAAGCAGGGCAGCGAATGCGTAGTACTGGAGCCGAGCTGTGCCGTAATGGTAGAGCGCTAAAGCTAAGCAGGACAGCGAATGTGTAGTACTGGAGCTGAGCTGTGCGTAAAGGTTGAGCACTGAAGCTGAGCAGGACAGTGAGCAGTGGCCAAGTCATTGTGTCCTGAAGTTCATGCGGACACGCCCGGCACTGTGATGTGCGAGAGAGCGTAGCAATCTCGCGTATTACTTCAAACCCCATCACTAAAATACCAACACAGTATCAACCAGCTGGGTGACTGTAAAACCAATGATGGAGGTCCGTATCATGAGAATTACTGGCATCAGTCATGGTAAGGTAAAGAGCAAGATAAGTTGCGAAAACAAAACGGCAAAGAAGAAGATACGTAAGAATAACAGTACGGTAAAGAGCGAGACACGCAAGAAAAGCCGCACAGCAAAGAGCAAGACACGTAGGAAAAAGAGCAGGATTAATAAGAAGAGTAAGGAGACGGGAGGAATAGCAGCAGCCGCATCCTTGACCTGCAGCCGCCACTGCTGGCAGCGCACAGCGATGCATGCACGGACCGGCGGTGACTGTGCCACTCGCATACACAACAGCCGCAGTTTGTTATTCTCTTCGCTGTTTCTGAAGTATACACAAAAGAATACACAAACGCTGCAATTTATTATTCTTTTCACTTTTTCTAAAGAGGGCTTTCTTGATGACATCACTCAAGAGACGGACGGCAGTTAGCAGGTATCCCCTGCTCGGACTGGCGCTGAGAGGAGGGAAGGAGGGAGGAAGGATGATGAGGGAGGAAGAAGAGGAGGGAAAAAAGGGGAGAGGAGGGAGGAAAAAGAGGGAAAAAAATGGAAGAGGAAGGAGGAAAAAAGGCAGAAAAAAAAGGGAGAGGAGGGAGGAAAGGAGAGAGGAAGAAAAGCTGGAGAAAAGTGGGAGAAGAGAGACGAAAATAATGAAAGGAGTGAGGAAAAGGGAGAGGGCGCCACTTTCATACTCGAGTGGGCGCGGCGCTAAGCCAGCACTGCTCGTCGTAGGAAATTAGTAAATAGACATCACTGACACGAGGAGGATGATAGTAATAACTGAAGGGATCCAATAAATTTGGTCTCTTAAGGAAGACTTTACGGCACCAACACTTTTCATCATATACATTTGTGGAATATCTGTGTAGAAATTACGGGCAACGACAGGAGTAGATCATGTAAGTCCACTACTCGTCAGTTGCCTAGCTGTTGCATTGAAAAGACATAAAAGCAACGTTGTCACAGCAGCGGCACGATATGGATGTGGCAACTAACAAATATTGGAAGACAAGACCTGAACAAGAGTAAGACATTTGCACCAACAGTAGACAGGCAGGGAAACACCAGGACGGTGTGGGTGTCACGCGCCACACGAGGCTGCCGAGGCCACACGGCGCAGGGGTGAGGGAGGCGAGCGCCACACGAGGCTGCCGAGGCCACACGGCGCAGTGGTGAGGGAGACAAGCGCCACACGAGGCTGCCAGGGCCTCACGGCGCAGTGGTGAGGGAGACAAGCGCCACACGAGGCTGCCGGGGCCTCACGGCGCAGTGGTGAGGGAGACAAGCGCCACACGAGGCTGCCGGGGCCTCACGGCGCAGTGGTGAGGGAGACAAGCGCCACACGAGGCTGCCGGGGCCTCACGGCGCAGTGGTGAGGGAGGCGAGTGCCACACGAGGCTGCCGGGGCCTCACGGCGCAGTGGTGAGGGAGGCGAGCGCCACACGAGGTTGCCGGGGCCTCATAGCGCAGTGGTGAGGGAGACAAGCGCCACACGAGGCTGCCGGGGCCTCACGGCGCAGTGGTGAGGGAGGCGAGCGCCACACGAGGCTGCCGGGGCCTCACGGCGCAGTGGTGAGGGAGACAAGCGCCACACGAGGCTGCCGGGGCCTCACGGCGCAGTGGTGAGGGAGGCGAGTGCCACACAAGGGAGAGGCCGGCGGTAGCTCACGCTTCGAGCGCCGGAAGAGAAACAAGCAAGAGGATCGCAGGAACAGGCTAAGGAAGGATCAGGGACTGGAGGTCAATAAAATTTCAAGCTAAGATGGGAGAAATCTAAAGTCAAGGTGGGAAACGATATAGATTCAAAGTTCACCTGCTTGAAAAACGTCTGGACAAAATGGCGGCCACAAGGCAAGCAGTCACGTACAGGAAGGAAATGTGACGTAATGTGGGAGGTCTTGTGAGAGAGAGCAGCTTCTGCTCATTGATAAACGGAAAGTCTGTCCTGTTAGTGTTGAGTGATGGAGCTTCTGTCCATTGACAAACTGAGAGTAGCTCCTGTTAGTCGAGAAACGAAGAGCAGTTTTTGTTCACGAAGAAACAAAATAGCTTTCCGTCAAAGGAGAAACGGAAAGAAGTAGCTTCTGTCACTTGAAAAAAAAGAGAGTAGCTTTTGTTGGTGATAACCTATATCACTGGAGAAACAGAGCGGTGAGACGTCATCACCCCTATAAGATGGAGAAACGGCAAGTAAATGAAGAAAAGGAGAATAGCTCTTACCAATGGAAAAAGAAAACTCAAGATATATACACCACACAACTTTTCTCGCCTCCATTTTTTAAAAATGCCACTCTGATTCGTACTCGAAAAACGCTCGGAGGCTGAACGTCAGACTTACTCGAGGTCTCAACCACAGAGATGGCGGGCGACTGATACGAGCTTTGTACGCTGTGTGTCCTACGAGCTCGAACGCAACGCATTTGTTATAACATGTGTGTGTACATTGGAAGCAATCGTATTTCAAATAGATTGAAAAGAAGACCATTGTGAAAGTTGGCAACTTAGAAAAGTTGCACTCAACATGGAAGAGAGCAATTAGTGGGACGATGTTAGCCAGAGAGGTCGGTGTCCATGTCAAGTACGTGCACCGCTACATGCCCATGCAGGGGCACGCAACAACAGGCTAGTGAGGCAACCATGAGTTCTGGTCAGCAAGCCTCGGACCTTGAACGAAAACTTTCTTCAAGAAAAAACTGAAAGAATAAAGGAACTGGAAAAATTAACTCCTTCCCCAACAATTTTTTTGTTAAAAACGTTCTTTTTTCAGACTAATTTTTTATTTGGTGCTATATAGTAGAACCTCACTTGTCGAGAAATAGTCATTGTCTGATGAACTAGCAGAGTTATCAGAAGTATTCAAGCTTCTGAGCGAAGGTTCATATTCACTATCTTCCGTTGAACTCGACATTTGGGGTGTAACAATTGAAAATGCTACAAAAAAATGAATGCAAATGTGGATGCAAACAACAACAATCCGACGACAATGGCTGTCGGAGCAAGTCTAGTAACAATGTCCTTGAAATCCCACAGCTCTACCCTATCGCCTCAGCCAGGTGTACGATTTGACGAGAATACTCGTTTCACACATAGAATGGCTTACAAAGGCTTAAAATCGACGATTATGTACGTGTGTAGCTGGTTTTTGAAGGTAAAGTTTTAGACGAGTATCCTCGTCGACGACTGAAAAAAGAACATTTTGTGAAGACGTGTATACACGTTTCTGCCGGGGAAGGGTTTAAGAAACTGAAAAAATAAAGTAACTGAAAAAATAAAGTAACTGAAAAAATAAAGTAACTGAAAAAATAAAGTAACTGAAAAAATAAAGTAACTGAAAAAATAAAGTAACTGAAAAAATAAAGTAACTGAAAAAATAAAGGAACTGATAAGACATTCACGGCGTACGTATATCGCAACCGCCGCACTTGAATTACCAGGGGCTGGACTTTCAAGCCATTTACGTTTTCGTAGCGGTATACACGGCAGCGAAGTTCACTTGGAAGACCTTACGCTGCCAGCCGTATCGCTATGATGATGTAGAACTTTGAAAATCCGGCGTTGTGAGTCGTCTTGTGTGCGACGAGGATATTTTCGCAAAGATTTCAAGATGGTGAGACACAGTTCAAGTTTCATTCAACCCCATATCAGGCCGCAATGAGTATAACGCATGGGGAATTAATCCTTTGATAAAGTTCTATTTTCCAAAGGAACTTAACGCGCGAGTTGGGCAAGTCCATGAGCCGCATCCGCTTGATTTGTTATACGAGAGCCAGAGAACTTTTAACGAGTAAACTATAACTGAAGTAGACAAGCGAGGAAGAGAACATACATACGCTCGCGCATGAAGTCGGTTGCGCGGTACGCCGGCCTCCCTCGCAGCAGATAAAGAAAGGTAGAAAAAGTATGGAAAACACTAAATGAATCCAAACCCACAACTACATCCTGTGATTGGAGTTAACAACCTTCTGTGATTGGAGCTAACCACCTACTGCGATTGGAGTTAACAACTGACGAGGACAGACACAAACAGCATCTTATCTTCCGAATGAAGCTGAGGAATGCTACATATCACGAAAGAAATAATTTCAACGCTGAAGGACGTTTTCTTCAGTCTTGGCGAAGGCTTTTAATACACACAACTATGGGAGCGAGAACACACAAGTCCATAATTTCGTGCTATTTGCATGGCTCATATAGTACAGCTAACCTGCTGTTAGAAGGGAACTGTGCGCGGATATATTATATTTTTTGATACACGTGCGCTCATAAAAAATGTTAATTCAAAATCGCGTTTGAACCAGCATCGAATACTCTCGAAAAGTACCAATAAAATTGAACGGAACTCTGCAGGCATATTCAAATACCAAGTCAAACTCAACAGGAAAATATCATCACCCATTTCGGGACCGAAATTCGTCAAAACGGACACCTCAAAATAGAACACCAACTTCTGAAGACCAACACACAGAAAACGAAGCCGACGGCGCTTCAAACAAATGGTCTTTTCACAGCGGAGCGCACAAAAACTTGAGAAAAATTGAACAATTGTGCAGCAGGAGCAGTAGAGTTGAAGGCATCGCTGGCCAGCCCCGCGCTGCCAAGGCCGACCACCACCATATCGGGACCGTGTTTCGCCGCCCGCCCTCGCTCGCCTGGGCAGCGCGGTGGGTGGGTGCCGCCGTGTTCAGGTCCTGAGTAACAGTTTTGTGTGCACTTGTACAAGCGACCGCGTTGTGGTGGGCTCGACAAGTAACAGTTTTGTGTGCACTTGTACAAGCGACTGTATTGTGGTAGGCTCGACAAGTAACAGTTTTGTGTGCACTTGTACAAGCGACTGTATTGTGGTGGGCTCGACAAGTAACAGTTTCGTAAAAAGATGTGGACTGGTCATGCAACTGCGTTGTAAGAGACTGGACCAGCAACAGTTTGGTTTTGGACTGGACAAGGGACTTCTGAAATGGATGGACTGGACGAGTAACACTTTTGCAATGAACTGGAGAAGCAACAGTTTTGTAATGAACTGGACAAGCAACAGTTTTGTAATGAACTGGACAAGCAACAGTTTTGTAATGAACTGGACAAGCCACAGTTTTGTAATGAACTGGAAAAGCAACAGTTTTGTAATGAACTGGACAAGCAACAGTTTTGTAATGAACTGGACAAGCAACAGTTTTGTAATGAACTGGACAAGCAACAGTTTTGTAATGAACTGGACAAGCAACAGTTTTATAATGAAGTGGACAAGCAACAGTTTCGTAAAAAAGAATAGGCTGGACAAGCAGCCGTACTCGGAGGTCCAGCATGAGAGACGGACACAGCGTTCAATCAACCAACACCTAATGGTCACCGCGTAAACAACACGACAAACAAGTTCTCTGAAACAACTTAGACACACGTACTTGCATCAAGCACTTCACACAACCACAGAACACTCGAAACCAAAATTATAACTTAGAACAAGTGCCCCTTTTTTGGGTGTACCATATGACTTCAGCAATTTCTACACGTGCAGAGACACACAAAAGTCGATTAAACGCGTAGAAGTCGCGATCAATAGCAATCATTCACACATCTTTCTCTAATATATTAAAATAGTTATACTGAATAGACGTCTCTCATTCCCGCCATTACCCCAAGCAAAGGAGAACAGTTAAAGGAAATCTCAGCAAAGGAAGGCAGCGTGGAAAGGAAGGCAGCGTCCATCAAGAAGCGACGCATATTTTAGGCCGAGAAAGCTACCAACAAAAATTATTTCAAGCCACCGCACAGGGAAGACCTACGAGCACGTGACAGCATAATGTTCACGCCACGTGCGTGAGTGGTGCAGCAACACGTACGGTAATAACTTCAGCGCCGAATTGATATCCATTTCAGTGGAATATGCTACAGTGGACAGACGCTTCGTTCCAGCGTGCAAGTGCGTTAAGCCGGACAGATGACTCTGGAAGGAGCGGACAATGACACACCCTAGGGCGTTGACATGGTAATGCAATGCGCTTCTAAACTAAATTCAAATGTAATCGATGCACTAAATAAATAAGAACAGTAACAACATAGCGACCCACAACGCTTAAGAAAAACACAACGGCAATCGATATTTAAAATGAAGAACAATAAAAGTATCACATTATAATAAAATAACAGTAACAAGTATTTAACCGATAAAAAGTACCGCGTCATAATAAAGTAGCAATAACAAGTATTATAACAATAAACGCAGCGCGTAATAACAAAAAAGCCAAATACAACAATAAAAGAGTATAGTAATAATAACACTTATCGCGTTATCACGAAAAACAAAAAGTATAAGACAACAACATGTGTAATAACAATGAAAAGCACCGCGTCATAAGGTATCGCTTCGATAATGATCCTTTTACGACAATAAAAAAAACCATAGCAACACTGAAAAGTACCGCATTATAAAGTTTGGCTTCGATAATGCTCCTTTAAAAACGAGCGCCTAAATGCGGGAAACTAAAGAGTCAGAGCGGAACCGCTGGAGGTCACGGCACGCATGCCTCACGCAGCCGAGATTCCTTCACGCCCGCGGCCAGTGCAGCACTCGACGCCAACTCTCTCCTCCCAACGCGCGCACCTCGACGCGCCGGCCGATAGAAAACAGCATTAGCTGTGAATGTAGGAATGGCCCTGGCGTACTCTGCTCTGCATTTCGGGCGCTCATGCGACACAAATGTTTTCATATAGAAGCCAAGCGTAATATAAGTATTCTATATAAACATTCTTGCCTTCTATAGAAGCATTCTTGCCTTCTATAGAAGCATTCTTGGCTTCTATAGAAGCATTCTTGGCTTCCATATAAACGTTCTTGGCTTCCATATAAACGTTCTTGGCTTCCATATAAGCATTCTTGGCTTCTATATAAGCGTTCTTGGCTTCTATGCAAGCACTTTCTTCTGAAACTGCTTATATAGAAGCCAAGCGCAACATACGCATTTTACGCAAGCATTCTTGGCTTCTATACAAGCATTTTCTTCTGAAAATGCTTATATTGCCAAGCGCAATAAAATAAAACACAATACGTCGAAATGATTCAGAATTAATGTTAGAAGAGTTAGGTCAAGCCTCTCTACCCACGACAAAGCTATCTCGAAAGAAGAAACATGCACCATTTGGCATGGCATTGAAGGGAACGGGAAATTTAAGCACAAGACGTGTCCCCACAATACAATACACTGAACAATAGATCCAATAGTACGGTTGTATCCCCTAGTGGGAATCGTTCAAAGTTATCGCAATGGACAATCAAGCGATATATTTGAAGCTCCTGTTATTTGGAATGACCTTATTTCATTCGGACAGTTACGTGACTCGCGCCCACTTGACAGGGAGATAAGGAAACAATGAATGGGGCAACCGCACGCAGGAGGCGACAAATGGACAGGTCGTGACGTCGGTATCACGGATACGCCAGCAACCAATGTAACGGCTTCGGCAGCCGTGGACAGCACGGCTCGTGATTTAAACGGACCATAACGGCCTGTGGAGAGATGTTCCGAACTACAGCGAAAGACAGAAATGTTCCTAAATGAAACGGACCATGACGCTCTAAATGTTCTGAGTTACAACGGGTCTTAGGAGTCCCGAGTTACAACGAGTCTTAGATGTCCCGAGTTACAACGGGTCTTAGGTGTCCCGAGTTACAACGGGTCTTAGGTGTCCCGAGTTACAACGGGTCTTAGGTGTCCCGAGTTACAACGGGTCTTAGGTGTCCCGAGTTACAACGGGTCTTAGGTGTCCCGAGTTACAACAGGTCTTAGGCGTACCGAGTTACAACGGGTCTAGGTGTCCCGAGTCACAACGGGTCTTGATGTCCCGTCACAACGGGTCTTAGGAGTCCCGAGTTACAACGAGTCTTAGGTGTCCCAAGTCACAACGGGTCTTAGGAGTCCCGAGTTACAACAGGTCTTAGATGTCCCGAGTTACAACAGGTCTTAGATGTCCCGAGTTACAACAGGCCTTAGATGTCCCAAGTTACAACGGGTCTTAGGTGTCCCAAGTCCCAACGGGTCTTAGGTGTCCCGAGTCCCAACGGGTCTTGATGTCTCGTTACAACGGGTCTTGATGTCTCGTTACAACGGGTCTTGATGTCTCGTTACAACGGGTCTCGATGTCTCGTTACAACGGGTCTTAGATGTCCCGAATTACAACAGGTCTTAGATGTCCCGAGTTAACCGGTTCTTGATGTCCCGTTACAACGGGTCATAGGTGTCCCGTTACAACGGGTCTTAGGTGTCCCGTTACAACGGGTCTTAGGTGTCCCGTTACAACGGGTCTTAAGTGTCCCGAGTTACAACAGGTCTTAGATGTCCCGAGTTAAAACGGGTCTTGATGTCCCGTTACAACGGGTCTTAGGTGTCCCGTTACAACGGGTCTTAGGTGTCCCGTTACAACGGGTCTTAGGTGTCCCGTTACAACGGGTCTTAGGTGTCCCGTTACAACGGGTCTTAGGTGTCCCGTTACCACGGGTCTTAGATGTCCCGAGTTACAACAGGTCTTAGATGTCCCGCGTTAAACGGGTCTTGATGTCCCGAGTTAAACGGGTCTTAGGTGTCCCGTTACAACGGGTCTTAGGTGTCCCGTTACCACGGGTCTTAGGTGTCCCGTTACGACGGGTCTTAGGTGTCCCGTTACAACGAGTCTTAGGTGTCCCGTTACAACGGGTCTTAGGTGTCCCGTTACAACGGGTCTTAGGTGTCCCGTTACAACGGGTCTTAGGTGTTCCGTTACAACGGGTCTTAGGTGTCCCGTTACAACGGGTCTTAAGTGTCCCGAGTTACAACGGGTCTTACAGAACAGAGCCCATTACTGTTCTTAGACAACACAGATCATAAAGAGTCCTAGATGTTCCGGCTCACGTCGGGTATAGGAAAGAAGTTGCACGTTCCCTAGAAGTCACAAACCGAAACAAGCACTAGTCATCCTGAGTTAAAACGAGTTAAGCAGAGAGGAATAAAATAGAAAAGTTTGCCCAAGGCTTCCCAACCACACCATAGGCAAGGAAAGAGGATAGCAAAATTTAATGAGGAATAAGGAAAATGTGACTATGTATACTATGTGTCTCTACACTGGAAACAGGAAGAGTGAAAGAAGTTTACGGAACAAGATAAAACTTGAAGAAGAAAGTAGGAGGCTAAAAACAAGAGAGCAATGGACCCAAAAAAATATGATCCGTAACCAAAAACTATTTCATTTCAACAGGAGGAAGGCACGCCTAGCCTTGAGTTCAGGAGCTCTAACCTCCGCCAGGGAGCGCCGATTCTCATAGATAAGGCATTCGTATCTCCCTGAGGGAGCAGAGGGGAACAGCATGGTCCTTAACACGTTGACTGCAATGAGTTAAACTGGAGATCAATTCACAACTTAAATTTAAAGTCAAAAGTGATAAGCAAATTTAAAAATAGTAAACATTAACTGCGTCCATTAAATACCACCAATTTGAAAAAAGTTGAAAAAATATTTCAAACGACCCGTCGATGGGCCGTTCCACAGCAGGAAAAACCTAAGCACAACCCACCGATGGGTCGTATCGCAAGCAACGTGTTAAACGCATCTGCATATAACAGGTAGAAGAGAAAGACCGCAGTCCCTAAAGGAAACAGGCGACACTGGCTCAGAGGAGCACGCGTAGTCAAGACAACAACACGAGCGAAAAGAAAATCAGAAGGGGTCAGAGAAAACAAACGTGAGCCGGAAGGGTCAGCGACAGCGCAGGACATGGGGCTCGTATTCCATTCGGAACTTTCACGCACGTTTCGGGAGCAGCAGTGAGCTGGAGCAGTAGCAGCACCAGAAAGTTGGAACAGAAGAGACCTGGAGTAGCAGTACCAGAAAGCTGGAGCAGCAGAACCCGGGAGTCGGAGAAGCACCTGAAAACTGGAATTGCTCCAACTGGAGCACCCGAGAGTTGGAGCAATATCAGAAAGCTGGAGCAGCACCCGAGTTGGAGCATCACTTGCAAACTGGAGCAGCACCCAAAAACTGGAGCAGCACCCAAAAACTGGAGCAGCACCCAAAAACTGGAGCAGCAGCAGCGTAGCTGACGAGGGAAGGTGAGGAGGTACAGCGGACACCAACAAGAGGACCACCACCACCACCACCAGCAGCAGCCGAAGGCCACATTACTGCCCAGGCTCGAGTGACGGCACACACACAAAACAAGGCAGGAGGTGACCGCACAGACGGACGGCGGGGACGCCAGAAAACTGAGCTCGTGATCCGGTTACCGGAAGTCAGCCGTGGTCGTCATGGTGCTTCCATAGATCGTACTCCTTGCGTCCAGCATCACTCATGGGGTTATCACGCTCATAGCGCACCAATGGAGACATGCGTTCTTAGTCCGACTGGACTACACCGTTTGTTTGGTACGTCCGATTGAACATGCTCTGAACTTCATCACTTGATGAGAGTAACTGTTAAGATTTAATTAAGCTACGCGAGTAAAACTATTCAAAATTGTTTGAAACGAGTAAAACTGTTTAGATTCATCAGCTGAAGTGAGCAAAACCGTCCCGAGTCATCAAGTGATGTGAGTAGAATGATTCAGATTCATCACGTGATGTGAAGTAAAGCCATTCAGATTCATCCCTCGAAGCCAGCAACGCACTAACGCAAGAATGTCGGAGAATTAAGCCAAAAAAAGACAGACGTGAAGTTGGCGTAGACTAAGGCACAAAGATGAGTGTGAATTCCATGCGCTTATACAGAGAAATAAAAATTACAATTACAATAAAAACAATTACTTCCAAATCATGTAGGCGATAATGTAATCAAAACCATCTCATACTTGGAATTACTTCAAAGAAAGCTCTCTCAATTGGCTTACGTTGATCAACAATTCAAGCAATCGTGGTTTGGCTTCTCAAGTTGTTTAAAAAATAGCCCTCAGCTCAAATAGAACAATTTCGAAGTCAATGACGCTGAAACGAGTAATCTCAATGCTAGATGGGGAAAAAATTAAATTTTATGCAACTACGCACGCATAAGCTAGAACTAAGCCGTATAGAAGGACATACAACGCAATTGTTAGCGACGCCAGAACTGTTTGGGAAAATCTGAAATATCTCGAAGCCAGCGCACAACATTACAGCTCGTGCACTTTATTTTTACAGCCGAGCCATAATCTTACATACGAGCACACCGGTCCAACAGGACAGTGATCCAACAGCACTAGATTGCAGTCCAGCGATCATCTTGGCTACGAGCACACCGTTCCAACAGGAGAGTGATCCAACAGCACTAGATTGCAGTCAAGCGATCATCTTGGCTACGAGCACACCGTTCCAACAGGACAATGATCCAACAGCACTAGATTGCAGTCCAGCGATCATCTTGGCTACGAGCACACCGGTCCAACAGGACAGTGATCCAACAGCACTAGATTGCAGTCAAGCGGTCATCTAAGCTACGACTGTTCCAACAGGAGAGCGATCCAAAAGTACTAGATGGCAAAGAGCAGTAACGTCCGATGAAGACAGTTTAAATGATTTGCTTCTACAGCAAAGACGGAACGCGGAAACTGCGGAAAGCAAGTTGCGCCCACGGCTAGAGCCCCGCCCTGGACCCAAAGCTGCGGCGACGCCCGTGAAAGGAATGAGCACTATTTCTCTTTCATGGCTCAGCCTGAACAGTGCCAAGTAACTTAGCAACAACACGAGTCAGGCTTGGCTGATTAAATCAAAACGGTAACACTGGCCAAGCCGGAGCGAACAAATGAGGAAGATAACACTGGTCAAGCCACATTGAATAACTGACAACGGTAACACTGGCCAAGCCGGAATAAATTAATGAAAACGAATACACTGGACAGGTATTAATGAAAAACGAATAAACTAGTCCGGTATTAACGAAAAACTAATAACCTGGTCAGGTATTAACGAAAAACGAATACACTGGCCAGGTATTAGTGAAAAACGAATAAACTGGTCAGGTATAAACGAAAAACAAATACCTGGTCAGGTTTTAACGAAAAACGAATACCTGGTCAGGTTTTAACGAAAAACGAATACCTGGTCAGGTTTTAACGAAAAACTAATAACCTGGTCAGGTATAAACGAAAAACGAATAACCTAGTCAGGTTTTAACGAAAAACGAATGCCTGGTCAGGTATGTTTATACCAGTTAACACGTTGACTTCAATACGACCCATCTATGGGTCGTTTGTAAAATTGCTAACAGCTTTTAACTCTAAATTTGAGTTGAATATTGAACTTCAGTTTAACCCATCGCAGCCAACGTGTTAACACATTTCCTGCGAAGTGACCCACCGGTGGTCACTTAGGTGATTTTCATAGCGCTGCTGACGCACCTGCAGTCACTAACTCAATTTTTACTAACGCTTTATGAAAGCTAAATGAAGGCCCGATCCAGTTTATGTCTGCTATTTTCAAAGTTGATTCCCACAATTGACTTTAAATTTGAGTTGAATGAGCTTCAGTTTGAGCCATCGCAGCGAAGGTGTTACGCGGAGCATTAGCAGAGCTCAGCGGACGGGAACACCACGCAGGAGCGGACCGAGGATGACCGCTTGGCAGTCACAGACGGCGGCGTCACGTAGCAGTCATCACAACATAACCATTGAGAGCTCTAGTTTGTCCGGAACGTGCCGTCACACTCGCAACATTCAGGACGACGGCAGCTAGCCAGCTTTCTGAAGGCGCACCAGTAGCGGTGACCGACGTCCAACCTCTAATTCTCTGGCAAAACTCACGCTTTACTTGAGTGGACTTTGTTTAAATCTGGATACACACGGGAGTGGACTTTGTTTGAATCTGGATACACACGGGAGTGGACTTTGTTTGAATCTGGATACACACGGGAGTGGACTTTGTTTGAATCTGGATACACACGGGAGTGGACTTTGTTTAAATCTGGATACACACGGGAGTGGACTTTGTTTAAATCTGGATGCACGGGAGTGGAGTT
>JACJUY010000250.1:15692-39279 GCA_014220935.1 Platorchestia sp. MABIK
CGGGAGTGGACTTTGTTTAAATCTGGATACACACGGGAGTGGACTTTGTTTAAATCTGGATACACACGGGAGTGGAGTTCGTTTATGTTATATGTTTCACTCAGTTTTTCTACATTTAGGACCAATAATTTGGTGTGTGTGTGTGTGCGCCAGCCTGGTTGTCGCCGTCCACGCTTTGCGTTCAGCATTGACCTAGGGCGAAATTCAGCACCCTGCTGCAGTAATGAGTAAGGGAAAGTTTAATTTCGCTTTTATATTGCAGATAATTTAAGCTTTTCATTTAACAGGCAGGAGAAAATTAATCGTAAATGCAGTATCGTGGAAATGGTTTGTTGAATATGTTCAGTGTACAAACGATATTTCCCATTGCTTCTGCAGCAAGTAATAAAAAAATTCATTTGTTTAATTTTCGCCTCCGTGAAAAGTACGATCAACAACCAATTTTAAGATTGAAAATTAGTTCTTGAAAGAACCTGACCCAACGAGGCACGCGTGCTCTAGTGAATGTTAGAAGAGTGACTTTCTTTTAAAACTTATAACATTTAGATTCGATCACTTCAAAAATGAATCAATTCTATTAGGAGGACATTTGCACGAGTCGAAGAGGCAGGAGACACTGGTGCTTCACCCACGCTAGGTTGTCATGATATAAATATTCAACACACATTTTCTATTGCTTTATGACAACTAGGGCGACGCTAGAAACAGAACATGAGCACCAGTTAGTTGTGACCGCTCTACATTGGCACAGCTCCTGCGCAACATGAAACTCGAATGTACTTGGCGAGCAACGCATCTCTCACGATCCAGGTACCATTACTGCACTACCACTTGAAAACAGAGGTACGATTCAGGTACCATTACTGCACTACCACTTGAAAACAGAGGTACGATCCAGGTACCATTATTGCGCTACCACCTGAAAACAGAGGTACGATCCAGGTACCATTACTGCACTACCACTTGAAAACAGAGGTACGATCCAGGTACCATTATTGCGCTACCACCTGAAAACAGAGGTACGATCCAGGTACCATTACTGCACTACCACTTGAAAACAGAGGTACGATACAGGTACCATTATTGCGCTACCACCTGAAAACAGAGGTACGATCCATGTACCATTACTGCACTACCACTTGAAAACAGAGGTACTATCCAGGTACCATAACTGCGCTACCACTTGAAAACAGAGGTACGATCCAGGTACCATTACTGCGCTACCACTTCAAAACAGAGAATAGTAGAGCGGCATTTGAATTCGAGTAGGGCATTATCCGGTCAAGGCCAATCCAGGATTACACATTCTTAAATTTAAGTCGCATATTCTTGACGCGTAAGAAGAAATTACTTGAGAAGAGGATATATGGGAAACAATTCCATATATTCCCAGAGCACGCACTTCACTCCCTCTTCCTTACATTAAAGATCCAAACACTTTTAATTAAAACCCGAACGTAAAAATATAGAAACCACTGAAAACTTTCAGAAGCGTTTATGGGTCAATTCGATCGATGAGGCCCACAATAGCGCCAGATATGTACCCTGCGTTGCATCAGAACGCGCCTCCAGCAGAGCGGTGACCACGGTGCTGGCGGCGATGCGGGGGTGCGGGGCATACATCAACGAAGTTGCCTGTGCAACTCCAGCTCACCACCTCAGCTGCGTTGAGCTCTCCACGTCAAAATTTCACCTAACGGTCTAGCGCAAAAGACTCGTTGCCTCAACATCGTTACTCGAGTGCTCTTTTGAGAACGAGGAGTTCGGCAAAAAAAATCCTCCCTATACAGGGTGTCCACAAAAAATGTATTCACACACCGATATGTGTATATATAATACCGGTATACCAGTATATGATACCAGTATATGATACCGGTATATCAGTATATGATACCGGTATATCAGTATATGATACCGGAACCATATTATACCGATATATGGTATCGGTATCATGTATACGTATATCGGTCAGTGGATACATTTTTTGTGGACACCCTGTATTTTAATTCGTTTGTTTGGTGCGTCCGTTGTTACTTCTGCTCTGTATCCTGGATAACCTGGACAGTACATGGCAGCAATTCATTTTTAATCGCAATTTATTTATTTCAATGGGTTTAACTTCGATGATATTTTAATGCAAAAATACCGGAACCGATAACTGTAGCGACTCTGGATCAAAGCTACGACGAAAAACGATGACCTTTTCGTATGAAATATGAGGCTGTTAGAATCACACAATACCAAGCGCCATGTATAGCGAAAACGAGGCTACCAAACTTTGAAGCCGTTTTCTGAAGTTTTGAAAAGTGGTGCTTGGTCTCGTATGTTTCTACGGATCTCACATGCACATCAAAACGGGCTATAGAACTGCACATAGAAATATCAGAGTACACGATAACAGACCGGCACCCACCAGAGACCCGGTTTATAACAACACGGACACAAACACAACAATGCCAGGCAGAAACCGGTCCACTCCACAGCTCAGATTGAGAACTGGGCGCTGGGTCCGAGCAGACCTGCGTTCTGTTGTCAAAGACACAGCAAAAAAACAGCATAAGGATCCCAGGAAGGTTTAGTGTCTTCTTCCATCGCAATCTTATATCCCTTCCCGTGATTCATCAGGGAAGAAAATTCGGATTAATTTCGTGTCTGCCCATGAGGGATTAACGGAAAAAAATGGGGAGGTGGTGAAGCCAGTATCACAGATACGTTCACCCCCCCAGTATAGTAGTGAGTTTGAGGTTCCATTCTCAATGCAAAGATGTTTTCACAAGGAAAGAGAAGGGATTTTTTAATTTGGACTAAGTAAAACGTGAAATTTGTGCACGAGGTACATTCCCACTCAGGATATCTTGCGCATAGAAACAGGAAGTTAGGAAAAATGAAAAAGAAAAGACAAAAAAAGAGAGCGAAGAAGCCACGAAAACTAAAAAAGTAAAGTAGCAGGAAAAGTAGAAGCCCCAAAGGCCTGTTCCACAGCTAAGGTGACCTAACAGTTTCCCCTGCAGGGCGCCAGTTCCCATAGGATAGACAAGTCTAACCTAAAAACTTTGCATCCCCTATGCTCCCAGTGAGGTGTACCAACTCAAGTGAGCAAGCCCATCATTTTGGATGGAAGCAAAATTGCAGATGTTGCTCCACTCCAACCTATTTCTGGACGAGACTCGCATAGACGATATCTGATACTCGTACATACGATAATTGAACTATGCTCGTGCAGACGATATGTCGGCTATGCTCGTACACACGATATTTGGACGATACTTGTACAGACAATGCTCGTATAGACTATTTCTGAATGGCACTCGTAAGATACATAAAGAGTTATTGACAATAGCTGCAAGCATCAAACACCGTCGCAGTTGACGGCACAGAAACGCAGCAAGTTAGAGCAAATTATAGCCCGCGGCGATTTGTTCTTTTAAGAGAGACCTTTTATGACGAGATGTGAATCCCTCGTGTGAAACTCGTGACGTCACACTTCAAAACCAGTTCACAAGCCTAAACACAAAGAACAACGGCACTTGGATTTAGTTCACAAAAATCCCCCAAGTCCAAATATTCTTGAGCTAATTCAAGCGAAATTCAACTGAATATATCTGAACAGGTCAGTAGTTTGCTTTAATAAAAACGAGGAAAATTTCAAGGAACTCAATGAGGAATGAGGATTACGTTCCTTGGAATTTTCCTCGTTTTTAAGTTTCTAAGCGAAATTCATATTCTAGATATGGAAGGAAATTACTGAAAACACCTCCCCACACCGTGTACATCAAAACGAATCTAAAGAGGAAAATGCCCAGACAACCATTAGTCAATTTTTTGGTCAGTAATACCGAGAGACAGAAGGCGGGATGCGTCAGAAAAGTGTGCGATAACTCGAGAATTGCAGGCAGGCGGTGGAAAAAAAAAACTTTCCTGGTGGAGCGGATGCACACCATGCGCAGGCCGGGCTTCAATAACAGTAATCATGAGGCCTCCCCCTTGCTTGCAGGGGAAGAGGAGGAGAAGGAAAGGGGAAGGGGAAAGGCTGACTCACCGATACGAGCGAGGTCCGGCAGTGTGTTGACGGCATACTGAACGTTGAGGTTCTGCAGGTAATCCACAACGCTTTGCTGGATCTTGCGCAAGTTTGACACCTGGAACATGAACAAAATTCCTCTTTACATCACCTCTGCGGGGCACATACTACGTGTCTATAACGCACTAAAGCGTTCATTTACATCACATTGACGGAGAAATTACACTTGTACCTCATTCACATGGCAAAAAAAACTTTCATGTACAGTGAAAAATTGTAGTTCTAAAGCAAAGAAAAAAAATCAGCCCCATGAAATGAATTAAACTTGAGACTTGATGATACAGCTCACACTATGGTCTAAACACGAAGAATCTCAGAAAATTGCAAAAATACGGTCGATAAAAGCACAAAAGGCGACTAAAGCATCAACAACAATAAAAAAGGAACAACAATAGCAACAATAACAACAAAATCAATAATGAAAATAATAATAACAGCAGTAATAACAATAATAAAAACAGCAACAACTACAACAACAAGAGCAACAATAACAAGAACAGCAATAACAACAAGAGCAGCAGCAGCAGCAGCAGCAGCACACGGTGCTGGAAATAAAGAGGAGCCACACAAGAACAGGGCTGCTGCGTTCGCGCATTCAGCACACACAACAGCGCCGGCAGCAGCGGCGGCTGCAGTCCAGCGAAGGTCACCTGAGCGCGCCGGGCACCGACCACCGCCGCGGGGAGAACGGGGGCGGTGGTGGTCAGGGGTTCGGAGGGGGGTGTTGGTCAGGGGTTCGGAGGGGGGAGAGAAGCACATGAGGACGGGTGTGAGGCACAGCTCGGAAAGGAGAGGTGACCGAGGAAGAGGTTGGGGAGAGCACGAAAGAGGTGAGGTCGAGGGACGCTTTAACCCTTTTTTTTAAGCAGAGAAAAAAAAAGCGCCAAGTGGGCCCGAAAATCCCTGAGTTGTCTCCCTTAATGTCAGCATTTTTCTACTCATATTGTTTTTATAACCACAATTACTAGACTTGCTCTGGCGTCAGGGTGTGACAGACATCAGAATGAGGAAAAAGCTGCCAGTCGGCAGTGAGCTCCACAAAACACACTAGGGAACAACTCCAACAAAAAACACAATATATTGAGGCTATTTTCAAAAGTGGACCGAAAAGTCCACTAAAGGGTTAAGAATGGGGCTGGAAGTAACGAGTGAGAGAGAGAGAGAGAGAGAGAGAGAGAGCAACAGAGAAAAAAAGGAGAGATAGAGAGTAGGATATACTCGTGGCTTTGAACAGACGTGGTTGTGGTCGCCAGGACACACAGGTTACATGCGAGGCTAAGAATAACTGCAAGACGTCTTGCCGCCCCAGCACAAGAGATCTTTGATTTTTATGCATGTGTTCCGTGTCGGTGGGAAACACAAACTGCTACAACATCACACACACAACGGCGGCCTCACACCAGACCACGAAGAAACACTGCCATCTCATGGCAGGTCGTGTCGCGGCAGACACGCAGGTACTGCAACTAGAGTGGATTTCCGAGCAATAAACCCTTTAACGTCCGTATTTTGTACTCATATTCCCGGTATCACAACCACTATCAGTAACCCTTTAACGTCCGCATTTTGTACTCATAATACTGTTACCACAACCACCATCACTAAACTTGCACCGGCATCATGTAATCACCGACATCACAACGAGGAAGTGACTGTGACAATGAACTTCGAAGAACACATTAGGGCACAAATTTCCCAAGGAATAAAATATATTGAAGCTGTTAATGAAAGCGGATTTTGAAATCCACTTTGACGGTAAATGGTTAACGTCATCTTAGCCGTTCGACTGGTACCGAAAATTCTGTTGATTTGGCTACGCTACGAGCCGCTCTTTCAATAAAAAAAAATCAAGCTTCAGCTTTTTTCAAGTAAAACTTGACCCTTTTGGCCGTAAGGAGCGGCACTTAGCTTAGTGAAATCAACGGACGAACTTGCCGCTACGCCGAGGTAAATAGCTTCAAAAATCCGGCCCTGGACCACAACACACTCGGACTGGAGGCCTCTCAGCGCATCCTCATTCCGACCCCTCGCTGCGCTGCATAACAGAGCTTCCTGAGATGGTATAATGCGCTTTTATCAGAATTACGAAGGAGTAATGAGGACCTGCAATCAGAATAAATTGCACCGAGTGTAAAAGTTCGAAAGAAATGTACCGCAGTTCGAGTCAGAGGACAACACGGTCATGTACATACTTGCGAAGGCACATGTACACGTACACCTGAGTTACATGTACACGGTCGCCAGAAGTACATGTACACGGTCGCCTGAGGTACATGAACACGTACACCTGAGGTACATGTGCACGTACACCTGAGGTACATGTTCACGGTCGCCAGAAGTACATGTACACGGTCGTCAGAAGTACATGTACACGGTCGCTTGACGTACATGTACACGGTCGCCTGAGGTACATGTACACGGTCGCCTGAGGTACATGTACACGCACACCTGAGGTACATTTACACGCTCATGTACCTCACTTGCGAAGATACACGTACACCCGAGATACATATACACGGTAATTTACCTCACTTGCGAAGCTGCAGCGGTCATACATGTGTGTTGTGCCACTCGACCTCGCTGGAACAACGCTCGCTAGCTAATCCGCGGCAGCGAATTCCAGTAAGGTAAACCCGCAGAAGAAAAAAACGGAAAATAACGGAGAAAAACTAGAGAGCAGGTATATACCGCAGCTGTTTTTTTTACAAAATTATAAATAACATCTCAGCCTGAAGTGTAGAGTGGATTTAACCAACCAGCCGTGACACAGACCTCTCGTGAACATTTTGAAGGCGATTTGAATGGACTCTGGTGTGCACCAATACGTCCATTTCCAGCGAGATTTGATTAGATATTAGTTTAAGCCTCCCTAACCGCTAAAAAAAAAAAGCGTTCCGAAGAGAGGAAGAAGAAAGGCACCATTTAGTATGGAAATAAGGGAACGCGGAATCTATGCAGAAGGGGAATAGAAACAGTAAGTTGAGAAAGAAGCTTATGAAACAAGATAAAAGTTGAAGAAGAAAGTAGTAGGTGCTGAAAAACAGGACAGCAGTGAATCGAGAAAAGGTGGTCTTTAACATGACAAAAAAAACTTTTATTTCAACAGCAAACTAAGCCTACCCAACTCTCAGCTCGGGCACCCACACATTTTTCTCCTGTGAGAGCTAATTCCCATAGATACAACAGTTGTATCCCTCTGAGGGGATTCGAGCAAGACTGTATCTGCCTTTGGGCTATTTTCCTCAACTACTGTGGCACAGCGACCGCAGTTAGCGAGATCGATTCTGTCTTGTGACCCAAGAAGGTTGTATGGTTTATTAAACCTCCTTGTTGTGACCCTTCCAGGCAGCGCGGTGTGCTGGTGTTGAGAGGAGATCGTCATTCTGTGTGGTGGCCGTTAGTTGTTCTCCTAACTCATTGTATTGCACCACCACACGCCCGGCGTGCGAAGAACGCTAGATTTATGAGTCGGAAGATAAATTTATGGGTGATTGTCGTCATCTTGATGAAATTTTACTCTCAGGTCAGCGCGTTGTCAGAGAATTTTTTTTTTAATTTTATGCGTACAGCACACGTGTTGTGTCGGTAAGAAATACAGACTGCTAAAATATAAATGCTGGAATAAAAATGAATAGAAATGTATTAAACACTGGCTTTCAACATAAAAAACGTTCGAACAAAAAAATTCAATAGAAATGCGCCCTAAACTGAGTACTACTGCCTCTTTCTCTCTCTGATCATCTCTTACAAACCAAATGAAGGAAAACCGCAGCGAATAAGAGCGGCAGCACCTAATCCAAACAGCAAAAAGCGCTTGGTCAGTGAAGCGCATCACAGTTACGGAATGTTACTGCTGGCAACATTCTATGTCCAGTGACGTTCAGCCGCACGTTCTGATGCACAATGGGTAAAGTGAGGTCATTTTCAACAGCCGAGCATACCACCAACTGAGATGATCTTCAGCCTCCATGCAAGTAAGGTACATAAGGGTCTATACTCATCAAACACACGGGAAAATATAGTGCCAACACCTTGCAAGAATAAGGCTGTTCCGTTTCTTCATGCAAGCAACGATTACATAACTGAGATGTTTGGACTCGTTAACACGTTGACTGCGATACGACCTACCGGTGGGTCGTGCTTAGGTTTTTCCTGCTGCAAAACGACCCATCGATGAGTCGTATGAAAAATTCTAACAACTTTTTTTAGAATTAGTAGTATTTAGTGGACCCAGGTAATGTGTAGTATTTACAAATTTGTTAATCCCATGCGACTTAAATTTTAGTTGTACATCGAACTTCAGTTTAACACAACGCAGTCAACGAGTCTAAAGACCACACAGAGACAGAACCACACGAGACAGGAACTGCAGAACTTCAGCTCGAGCTCACGGTGGCGGAAGACACGTCCAGCGCTCACGCAACGCAGAAGCGCATAAAACACGAAGCTTAAACCAACACAGTCTGGCGACGTCGCCCGACCAATGAACCTCTGACTGTCTAAGGACCCGCACTACCAGGATGAGCTTCACAACGTTTGTGCTCTCACGAGAGATCCGTCCTGCAAGTACGATAATAGTAAAGGTTATTTATCATTGAGGAGAGGGTGTGTCAACAAGAACTGAGTATCATGAGGAGAGGGTTTGCCAACACAAAGTGAGTATTATGAGGAGAGGATTTGCCAACACAAAGTATTATGAGGAGAGTGTTTGCCAACACAAAGTATTATGAGGAGAGTGTTTGCCAACACAAAGTATTATGAGGAGAGGGTTTGCCAACACAAAGTATCATGAGGAGAAAGGTTGCCAACACAAAGTATTATGAGGAGAGGGGTTGCCAACACAAAGTGAGTATCATGAGGAGAGGGTTTGCCAACACAAAGTATTATGAGGAGAGGGTTTGCCAACACAAAGTATCATGAGGAGAGGGTTTGCCAACACAAAGTATTATGAGGAGAGGGTTTGCCAACACGAACTGAGTATCACGAGCAGATCTGGGAGTTTAGTTAACTTCTACGAACCACACAAGTACATCTGGGCAGTGACCAGCGCACCACATCCGTCCCGTACGTCACAACTGCCCAGTCACCTAAAGAAAAACAAACCGCGATCCCCTGTTGTTGCAACACCATCAGCAAACCGACTAAGGAGGAAGAGCATACTTATGCAGGCACAAAAAATTGAACTGAAGATGTGATCACTCACGGCAAGGGGACTGAAACAAGGTTTAGATTGTAAGTTAGTCTACGTCTTTCAAATTGCAACAAATGCGTTCCAAAGAGAGGAAGGAGTAAGGTATCCTTCAGCACGAACTTAAGAAAAAAGAAAAACTTAAGAAATCTACGCACAAAGTATGTAGAAACAGCAAGTTTAGAAAGAAGTTCACGAAACAAAATAGAAGTTGAAGATGAAAGTAGCAAGAGTTAAAAAACAGGACAGTGGTGAACCGAAAAAATGCGGTCTGTAACAAAATGCCAAGCCCATTTTATTTCAACAAAAATGGCTTACCTAACTCACAGTTCGGGACCTCACAAAATCCCCCAGGGAACGCTAATACCCATAGAAACAATAATTGTATCCCCCTGAGGGGCGCTAATCTTCATAGACAACCGGAACAAGGAAAAGACCAACATTGGGTTACAGGCGATTTACACTGTCTGTTCATCAGGGTCAAGCCGCTCAAGCGTCTTATGTACTCATTGACATGGTCTTATTCAATACATCAATTCTCGTTTAAGGTCCTAATTGTCCGAATTCTGCAATGTATTTTACAAGCCAAGGCTTAATATTGGGCGGTTTTTTACAAGGCTATATTTTACCAGTCAAGGCTTAATGTTTTGATTTTGGGCGGTATTTTTACATGGCTCAATTTTCACAGGTCAGAATCTGGCACATCTACGCTGTGTATCACATTTGAGCAGGTTTAGCACGTTCACCGCGTGTTGGGTCATATATGTGTCCCAATAGGTAAATTGCTCATACAAGTACCGGAATAAATGAATGATCATTTCACGTGTTTCGCGACTTTTTAAAAAAACAATCGTTTTCATACGAGGTGAAATATCGTGCAATTGTATTTTTCATATTGTTCAAGAAAAAGAAAAATGTATTCGATGAGTAAAGTCGATTTCCCTATTCTACTACTTACAAGCAAACCAAACCAACCGTGAACAACCGCGGAAACGTGGTGAACGTATTAAAGCCTGGAAAATAACCAAACCAATCGCGGAAACGCGGTGAACGAATTGAAGCCTGGAAAATAACTTCGGGACACACTTCACAGGTGACAGCTCTGCAGCAGCCAGCAGGGAACCCACAAGAGAGGGTGCGCCGGCAACGGCAATCGTGCCACAAATCAGGGCCAGGCAGAGAGCCACCCTGACACCGGGGCTGTGGTCAGGCCGATACCAAATCCCGCGCGTCTGCCAAGCACCATTACACGGGCGCTAAATGGAGGGCAGAACGACACTTGCAAGACTTATGGCAGGACGTAAAGGCAGAGCTGTGACAATCAAATCCCAACACACACGAGCATAGCGAAGCACATGAACACAAACGCTGTTAAAGTCAACGAAGGCGAGAAGGTCAAAATTCCTCATCACCATAACGTACATTCACTACACGCAGTACAGGTTCTCTATAATAAGATTAGATTTGATGTTAGTTTAAGCCTCCCTAACCGCAACAAAGGCGTTCCAAGAATAGGATTTTTTTCTAAAAATATGCCATGATACGCAACACCATCAACACACGTGGACAAAATGACGTTTGTGCGAATGATCCGACGTAGAAGTTGGTCGAATGAGGGGATTTGCAGAGGTCAAGATCCGACCCACGAATTCAGTGATGTATCATTGCTGTACGCAAAACCAGTTATTCACGATGATGGTACTTTAGTATGCATGTAATGCCATAACTCCATAGAACGCTTTCGAACTAGTTCTAACATGACGAGTTCCAATTTTAAAGGACAAGTTCTAACAAATTATTTTCGTAATAAAATTGGTTTAGTAAACCTGATCGACACTTGCACAAGTCTGCCACAGAAGGCGGGCTTCCTTAGCTAAACTCTTAGCCTGGAAGGACCATTCCGCCTATCATTTGTTTATTACTTAGTTCATTGTTATATTGAAGGATTAAAAACAGTTTTCGCAAACCTAAGAACTGTAACAGAGAAATTAAGAAGAGCTCATCAAATTTTCAAGGGAACAACAGAGGGGCGTAAAATGCTAGTGTTTCTACTGACACAGCTCGCTACGCTGGAAAAATAGGCACATTTACCACACGCATTACAAGATGTTCAATTAATTTTCTCGTAATAACATTAAAGTACAAAACCTCGTCAAGGTGTTTCGGTCACAGGTTTGTTCCACAAAGTAGGTTTAACTCGCAGAACACCATACGACGTTTACTGCATGTAGCTATGCCTGCTCCACCAGCTTTTGCTCATAAATTATTCACGCAATGAAAAAAGCTTTCAAAGCCTACTCAAGGTATAGATCCTAGTATTGCAGTGAGTAGCTTGTTTCACAACTGGTAAAACAGTTACCAAAAAAGTGCCATTACTCCAGGTAACTGAACAACGCCTGTTCTACCTGCTTACAGCATGCATTAAAAGTTACTGATAAATTATTCAAGAATTAAAATGACCTTTCAGAGCCTCCTCAAGACATAGATCCTGGTGTTACAGCGTTGGGTTGGCAGAACAGGGAGCAATGGAAGACCATCAATGCAGGTAGCAACGCCTGTTCTACCTACCTACAGCATGCACCACAATTACCCATTCACGTATTAAAATGAGCTTTCAGAGCTTCTGCAAGACATAGATCCTGGTGTTACAGGTTGGGTTGGCAGAACAGGGAGCAAGGGAAGACCACCACAGTCCCAGCTAAGCGTCGACATGCACCAGCGGCCCAGCTACGAACTGATTGCAGGTGGAATATTGAGCTCAGTAGGTCAGTTTCGGGGGCTGGTTGAGGCCTCGCCACTTGGAATTAAATGAAGGATGAGCAGCAATGCGAAGTGCCAGTTAAGCGAGGCTGTCACGACCATGCTTCAATTCGGCGCGTCTTCCGAGTTGAAGTATCGGCGCAGTAACGAGGTCAGCCTGTGTGTGGCGGATGTGTGGAGCACATCAAGGGAGTAACAGAGCGAGGGCTGGACGGGCTCACGGCGTAAGGTTGGTGGATGTGGCGGATGTGTGGAGCACANAGTGTAATTCTACTCACTGTATGAATAATTTTGTCTTTTCATGTTTCTGAAGTTCAGCTTGTTAAATCTTTCATGAATAATATTTTGTTCTAGAAACTTCGTACGATTGTCACTAATACGTGCTTCACATCCTGTGAAAATTTTATGCTTGTGGCTACAATAGTTTTTGAGTAATTCTAGAAAGTTTTGACAGACGAGGGGTGTAGGAATAATTTCGTCGCTAACTGTATTTTGTTTCAATGAAATACCACTCAGCTAACGCTTTTCTCAAGAGTCAGTTTTACCTGTGTATTTTTTATTTAATTTAAAAGTCGAAGATAACTTTGCCGTTTTATAAAGTTCTAACTTCACATCTTTTTCAAAATTCAACAAAAAATTACAAAGGAAATAAGGCTTATGCGCAGAAGTAATGCTCGAAAACTGCTACCATCACCTCAATATCGTTAATCAATGCAATCAACAACGAATCAATCACATGACTCTCGTTCACTTTATTTGAAACCGTAAACATGCGTAATTAATTTCTATTCTTTGAATGGAAATAAGACGCAGACGTAGATTGCACTGATTTCTCCATGATAAGATTGACATCAAGGAAGCACCTGTTCGTGTTCTCAGTCCAGATGAGGTAAAGCAAGTTAGCATTCCAAGGCTTCGTAGACGGTATCAAAATAAAATTATCAAAATTATTTGTGTAGGATAATTTTGATTATTAAAATTTTGTAAGAAATTCTAGTACACAACAAGAAAAGATAGATAAACCTATTGTTCAAAAACAAATTTAAATTGAATGAATTAAATTGAACTTAGGCTTGCATTCACCTCAAATTATGTGGAGTATGAAACTCTCATAAAAAGACGGTGTAACAATTTTACCGTTCAATTTAGAACAATTTATTGCAAGGTCTTCAAAGGATCTTGAAGAGTATGTTAAGTTGATTAAGGTTCGACGCCCCGAATAGGAGGTGCTCAGTCATACAACGTTGCGTCACTGAGAGACTTGACAGGGTTAGGTCGCATTACGGTGCACGTCTCTTTTAGAACCACGGTTAATCGTTAAAGAAGCCAGCACGGAAACCGGAGGGAGCACGCAGCCCGCGACAAAACCATGGACACCTGCAACGAGCAACAACCCGATTATTACAAAGTCTAATCACGTGGAACTATGACGAACACTAACGATCTTATGTTTCAATATTAGGCCGCACAGAATTAAGGTAGCACTCCAGCACAACGTACCCTGACAACAACGAAGAACCTGATCGGAGGCACTAGACACTGTAGATTCGGCGGACAACCAGACAAAGAACAGCCAACAGACGGGAGCCCAGACAGAAGCGAAGCCGAGGTTAACTTGTATACTAAGGAAACAACAAAAGAAAGATGGTAAGTTCAAGAACCAACAGACCGATGTACAGAAGATTTCAATATGAAAAAAAAACTTCAACCACGAAACTCACCCAAGTATATTGCCATACTCGGTGGGCCGTAGAACCACTTAAAGAGGTAATTAGAAATTTCAGTAGAAAACAGTATAAGGTAGATGTTCGGTCAAAGGACAAAAAGAATCGCAGGGAGATGATTCAACTTGTGAAAGTCATAGCCCTGAAGAAAAAATACTGCTGGAAGGTTCGCAGAGCAGGCGTTAGCCCCCCTCTCAAGGCTAGAAACCTCACCAGCTTAATTCAAAATTAATTCAGGTTATGATCATAAAGATCTTCAACGGCAGCGCCTAAATTCAGGTTGCAGCCCATAAATATAAGTTTAAATTCAAGTTTCTGTATTAAAGTTAAATGCAGAAGGCCGTAGCACAACTACGGTTTAACACAATAGGCCGAAGCCCAATTAATTCATTTAAAAAGACCGAACACCTTCAAGAGTATTTAAATTTAAAAACCCAAACAAAAGTATAATGAAATGAATTCACATTCACACAAACTTAAAAACGGTTAAAAGGTAAAAGTAGCAGCAAGAGTGTTGGAGGGCGATGGTCAGTGGCAGATCACGGCCTAGTTACGTCACCAGCAACCATCACAAGCGAGATGCCCGTCCACAAGACCAGCTGGCCACACAACCATCTCACGTGGTAGCAAGAGAAGGAGCCGAACAGAACACCCTAAACTCAAAACCTAGGACCTCCGAACACACCGCCCGAACCCCGATCAAATCGACAAAAAAATCCCAACGGCCCACACTACAGGCTCAACACAAAAAGCCACGCGAGGCGTATGTGGGAAGAATTTCCTACAATTTTTTACTACAGGGCTTTTCAGATAAATCCGTACAATTTCCCTTTTCATGCTTAAATCCTAACAACTCAAGAAAACGTTGGTATAATAATCTGAAATTTATTGTTCATTAAGAAGACCAGAAGAACAAAAGTTCCATTCGATGTGACCGCCTTCAGCTATGATGACAGCTCCTCCCCATTTTAGTAAGTTAGACACGGCGCAAAAACTTCTGTCGCTTCCAACGACTTCACGGCCTTTTTGTTATCCTACTAAAGGACTGTGACTGACTCAGCTGTTGGATTTTTCACAAATTTGACCTCAATTTACGACCTAAAACGTATTCTAACGTACTAAATTGATCAGGCGAGATGGAAGGCCAGAAGTTTTCCCCAAAAAAATCACTGGACCTTTTAAAGCCAGACAACAGTTTTGCTCGCTGTGTGGGCGGAAGCCAACAGTCCTGTTAAAAATAAACTGGGCTTCATCCATGGACTGGTTTCTGTTTGCAAGACGTTGCTGAAAGATTTGGCATTCACGTTTTCGTTATGGGCGAAGAAACGAGTAAAGACCTCATCTCCACTTAATGCGACGCTGAGGGTCATGAAACGAGTTGGTTTCTACGTAGTTATCGTAGGTTGACGTCAGTGCTCGAGAAGAGGCCATTCAGCAATCGTTACGTCTGGTAAAAGCCTTGTCAATTGCAAAATCCTCTCATCAGACAAAAACTTGATTGTCGATCAGTTGGTCTTTAACTAGTTAAAACTTTCTTGCACCTTTCCATGCGAACTTTTTCCTTTTTATTAGTTAGGGATGCGGCCTACCTTGTGCATAACAGGTTAGCCCAAGATCTTTGACCGTTTTTTGAATTGTGTGACGTTGACGGACCTCTCTTTCATCAAAATCGATAATGGCACGGTTAAATTGATCTTGAAGCTTCTTTTAAAGTCGTCTAGAAAGCGAGGTTTCTGAGTTTTATCTTCTCTTGACGGGTGGGGGGCTCTGCAATCTTTAAAAGATTCATCAAAACGCATGTAAACATCGTAAACTGTTTACCTAGTATACTGGATGGATTTCGTTGTATAGGCTGGGTTTCAGCCCGCGCAGTGAAGTTCACAGATAGGTGAACGTTTCGACTGCTCTATTGCGTAATGTTTATGCAACAAACTTTAAATGTTAATGGCGGGCTTCAGAGATAAATAAGTATAACTGAGGCCTTTCATTGTTTCCAGTTTATAGAGAGATTGAAGCTACCCGCGTTTTTAAATTTGTACAGATTATCGCAAAGAACTTACGAGCCTGATTTAATTGAAAAGTCTAATGAGAAAATTTTTATCAAAGTGAATTGTCATGAAAACCTGTTTCCTTAAATTGTGTATCATACAATATCATATAACGCGCTTAGAACTCTAATTGCAGAATAGACAATATTATCCACTCATTTCAGCAGCCACTCAGACAGTGGGACTCAGGTTTTCCACGCTGATACGTTAACACTGGAGGGTGCTACTATAGCGTGAGATCTACCGCCGTATATCGCCTACCCAGGGGCTTTTTGAGGTGTACAAATTAAGTGTTTATAGCTAAATTTAATGTGTGTAAATAAATAATTTACATTAGCTACCTAACCTCACGCTATAATACTAGCTAGAGGTAGATCTCATGCTATAGTGTGGTAGACCTCACGCTACACGCTATAGCAGCACCCACTGGACCCCTCAGCGCGCCACTACTCTGCACGATGTCGGAGCACGAGAGCCTACGCCGTACAGGCTGCGGCTGTAGCCTGTAGCCCTGACTTCTATTATGAGTTGACATGTCTGCAGAAAGACGGCATGGCCTCTAGGGATATTCCTCACTTGAGGTCCGTTGGGAGGGCGCACTTGGCCCCTGTCCCTAAGTTTAAGTCATCCCTTGCATATTATGCAAGCGCCATCATTCTTCAATTTCTATTTTGGTTGTGCAGTTTTGTTTCTTAATTAAATTGAAACGATGAATTTCATTAATTTCCATTAGTATTTAACAACAGATTCTAAGCTGTAAGCCCATAAACGCATAAATGTATGCTCACCTAAGGTGTCTATATTTTCTGTAAGTCATGTGTTCAGTTAGGTGCCTATTAGCTGCGAATTATTTTTGCATAAATTTTTATTTTTTAACTCGGCTATGTTCAACCCAAGTATTTTTGCCCAGTGGTACTGTGAGATATTCCTGACACAACTGTTCATTTGGATCAGGAGCTTGGCGCTGATTATTAATTTTCTCTCTGTAAGTTGTTTGCGGCGGATTTAGATCTCGAAAGAAGTGTGGTGCCTAAAAACTTTTACACTTTTCGCCTAACTGTTGACATTTTAGTGAAGGGCGGTCGATGCAGCATTTGGTAGATGCCAATTTGTGGTTTATTGCTTCGCGGAATGGCACATGTTGCCTCTAAATTTGGTATTCTATACAGCCTTGCTACTACCGTGTTTCCCACTATTTGTAATTTTGTGTGCCCGTGTTTGGCAATTTTTTCATCTTGTTTCTGGGTTAAGATTTATTCCTTAAAGGTGTCCGGGCTACTGAAAATACGGGATTTAAGAAAATGACTGTTGGCCAATATGATAACTCTACAAGAGATGAGGCCGTTTTGAAATAAAACGCTTTTTCTTAAGTTTTTAAAACGAAATCCATGCAAACGGTACAACTCATAAAAACTCGAAGTGACTGCTATCGTTTGTTCAGTTTGATATTAAAAACAAAATACCTTGCGGGCTTAATTTATCCTCAGGTAATAAATCTTCCTTCTTTCCTTACTGTCCCTGCCTGAGCACCTTACTACCACTGTTTTCATCTTTTTTCCTAATAACCTCTCAATGTAACTGAGTGGCACACCGCTTGTGGAATCTAACTTTGGTTAGTTTCACCATTTGATTATTTGAGTTTGGTGTTCTGACACTGTGAGAGTGTTACGATTCCTTTATATCTTGATCCCTAGTTTCCTGTAGTTATTTTTGTAGTCGCAGTATCGCCTCCGACCCTCAACTTGATGGCTGGCGTAACTGCAGCCGTACACACCAAAGGGCTGTGATCAATCTCCCGTGCCAGCGTGTCACAGCCCCCAAAGCCCGAATCATACTTAGGCTTAAACGCGATTTTTGCTCTTATTTCAATTTAATTGCGCACAAACGAATACATTTTTCAACTAAGCGTTACGAGGATTGTATTCTTTTGGTAACTTATATGCAAATGCCCTGTCAAAATCAGATAAGGCAGAGGAAAGGAACTCATTTTTGATGTGCTTTTCTGTCAATCAGTTTTTGATTCAACATTTTACACGGGTATCACGATACCAATGTGTGTTATCATTTAAGGATGTTTAGGTTAAGGTGTTTTAAAAACCAATGCATCGACATTTCATGTTTGTACTTTATTGGAAATGACTGTTTTTCTTTCTTTCTTTCTTTCTTTCTTTCTTTCTTTACACGACTTGGCGGGCGATGTAACATTCAGACTCTGTCGCGACTTCGGGAGCAGCAGATACTAATGAGGGAGGAGTTTTGGATGTATAATGCTTGGCTATATAATTGTGTTGGATCTATATTATCGTATTCTCGCACAGGAGCTTGTTTGTCTATGCAGTGGTTTTATGATACTATTACAGAGCGTTGATCGGTGTATTCGAGCGATGCAGTTTCTTGACTCCGCAAGTTTTAAGACAATTTCGATTGCCGCTGTGTGATGCTAGACATTTATACTGGCCTTTGAGCATAAATCTGTCAACTTGCTACTATTGAATAGGTGCTCAGGTTTTTTTTAACAATTCCATCAACTTCTCAACATAAAAAATTTTAAACTGATAAAAATAGAATCAGCTTCTACTGCTTTTTTTAACAACATTTTCATTCATTTGAAAATATAACCAAAAATAGTTATCTCAATCCCCTGGGGTGTTGAAAATTTTAGAGTACTTCGTTCACTTAAGTCTCCAGCTTGTTGAAACTGCCTAAGCATGATAGCACTTGCACCTGAGACTTTTCCAAGAACATGGAAATTTTAATATAATTCAACGCCACCAATTCTTTGAACTGCACGGGTAGCGCAGCATTCAGAGCGAATGCCCAAAAACGCCAGCGGATGCGCTAGAACTATAGCGGATGCCATAAAACGGTGCACAACAGCTGATGCACTGTCCCAGCCTGCGCCTGTTACTCCCGGTCTCCTCTTTTGCTCTAGCTGGAATCCAAGACCATCTACAAGACCTCAAAATCATTATTGCCTCTTTTTTGATCATGCTCTCTAATGAATCTATTTATGAAATAATGAATAGGAACCTGTCTTAGTGGTTTCTCATCCGAGTTCTATTTTATTTTTTTAATTAAATTTTCGACTAAATAGAAAGATCAGATGTTCCAAGTTGATCATTTCTTCCATAGTCTTTATACTCTTCAAGATTCATGGTAATGGCTCATCCTATCAAACCGTTTTTTTTGCGTGTTAACACAACATAATTATCTTCGCTGCTCTACCGCACAATTCTCTTAAAGGCTTTCTTCCTTCTGCTGCATCTTGTATTTGGGATAAAAAAAGATCTGACCATTAATTCCTCTACACTCATCTGCAATCAACGAGCTATTTGCCTTTGTCCCCAAACTCAATAATTCATTAATCCTTCATCCCTAGTCGTGTTCTAACCACCATGGCCTACGCAAATTGAAATAAGTTTCTTGTGTTAAGAAATTTTTCCAAAAAATGAATCACTTTACCAGGCTCGCCTTTATTAATCTTGATTTACTCGTACTTCTGCTAACAGCCCCATGTATGCCTAATTACTCCCTAGCCTGCCCCATCTTGAATTCGAACACTGCTCTCACTACATAACTTCATGTCGATGTACACCCACACGCCCACGCCTGTGAAACTCCTGTTTCATTTTATATTCATAACCTTCTTGTTTTTTTCTTCTTTCAGTCCACGCCACATTCACTCTCTCAAATTTCTTCTTCAAACTTTGTTTTCATCCATAACCACCTAAAACAATGTTCCCGAATCGTCTTCTAGATCATTGCAAAGCTTATAAAGCATTCGCTCACTGCTATATCACGTCGCATTCCCAGTGTATTCAATCATTACATGGTAAAGTATAATGTTTTTAGGTACATTTCAACAACTGTCGGAAGTTGAACTACATAATTGTTATTATGATTGCAGAGAACGATTCAGCCAAAAGCACATCGCTGAGCTTGAGAAGAAGCCATGCATATTGAGAGATTACTGCACTTTAAAACAAAGGTGATGCGAGCTGAGAGAGTTCAACTAGTCATGATAGAATGATGACACTAAAGTGTGAGGAATGTGCCCGTGGTTGTTAGTTTGGTCGTGTGTCACCTGTTTTACGTTATCAGTTTCATATCAGTAGATAAGAATGTGATGCAACGTCATTTCATTCACAAACATGTATTCTAAAAGTTCCTAGCAGGTCATAAATTGTCGTCAATGAACATGAACATCACCAGCCTCGCTGGGGATCGTTGCGGCGCTACAGGTTCGATTACGCTGCGTTGGTGGTCGGATTTTATCAGTTGATAAGATATCGCAGTCGATAGTGTTTTTGTTGTTGGAGGACTGAGTCTATGGGAGACAGAACGGTTTTGGAGAGCGCAGAGTGAACCAGTGATACTTTCAGAGCTTGCTGTGTGATGTGTTCCAACGACGGTGTGTGCTCGCGGTCGGTGAAGCGTAGAAACCCAGATTTCATTTTATTTCATAAGGCAGGTTGCATTACGTGTTAAAATAATCAACTGCATAACATTAACGGACTTCTGCTCGTGTAAATGAATAGTGTGATCATCATTCAACGGGAAGAATTAGCTTGAAAATGAGTGTAAAATTTGATTGCCCGAAGAAACACTTTCTCATTCAGCTCCGTTTTTTATCATTTGGCTCGTTTTTCACCTGGTATAGCAGAAAAATGATCAAGCTCACAACATTTACGATGAGCATCTAATGCGTTATTAAGTTAGTACCTCAACTGGCACTTGTTACGGCCAGGAAGTGAAATTGTTGAATGAGATTATTTCTCCGTTTCATTTGAACTAACTTCACCACGTCATGATTGACGAAGAACAAATTTCGGAGAACAACATGACAGGCGAAAATATCATTCAAACGATACTGCCATAGTAAAACAATGAATACCGTAGATATAATGGACTGATCAATGTAAATGAAACTTTTTATTTGTGCATTCTTGTCCATCCTCGGAGCAGCCCCACAGTGTGTCACTTGTTCAGTCCTTGAGACATCAGCGTTTGAGTAGGAGAATAAATCCTAATTTAGAATTTGTCTCTGTGTGTGATAAGAAAGATCTGGATCAGGTATACAGAAAACTTGCAGGAGACTAGGGTTTTCAGATTCTATTGGAATTTCTCGGTATTTTCTTATTACAAATTCACTGCAGTTTTCTTATTACCTGTTTTTAATCTGTCTCTTAGAAAACCAATTTTCAAAGTGCATAAATATTGTGTTCCATTGAAATGTTGTTTTCTATTTGTGTTGCATGCTGTTCTTTCTATTCTTTGCCTTGCACATCATCTACAGGTCAGAATACAGTGTGACCATTTTTACAGCCACACAGCAACCGGCAAATATGACCAATTTGCAGTAAAAAAAGGCCGACAATATCAACATTTCTTTTCCAAGGACTTCTCTTACACACACACACACACACATACCAAAACGTGAGCGTATTAAAATCGTCGCTGGAAAAAAAATTTTCGTTTAAAATTGCGCCTGCAAAACATTTTTGAGCCGAAGCTGAATATTCAAAATGGTATTTTAATCAGAGAGGAACTTTCTGCGCAGCGTGACACATCATTAATGAAAACTGACGAGGTATTTACAGGTTCCCTCGGCAAAACTTTTGAATGCAGTAAAATACAGTTTCAAAGTGAACTTCATTTGAATTTTAAATATTATAATACAGTCGCTCCCGTAAATCAAAATATAAGGGATAAAATGCACGTACCGTGAAAATTGTTATTAAAAAAGCTTGAACATAAAACTAACCCCTTTTCTCGTAGCAGAGTAAAGCTCCAGTGTTATTAATGTATGAAGATTTTTATTACTAGGGGATGAAGTCAATTAAAAGGAGTCATATTTAGGAGAATCATTTCACTGAATGATCTCACCGAAGCTTTTATTTTGTCAACACTCCACAACACCTGACTGCCAAGTATCACCAATAATGCCTTCCCTTTGTCGCTGTAAGTACTGTAAGGCAGGGCTGTGTAGTGACATGAGCTCTAGGCGTTCTACGAGTTGCGTATTTTTTGAAGAAATTAATTCGCGATTTCAAGAGACAAAAAATCGTGGCTTTCAGCGCTAATTTACCATAGGAGAAGCGACGAGCTCGCGTTGCATCCCCGGGCTGTTCAAAAAGGTGAATGTTAGAAGGCACAAAATCTGAGTTGTGCATAAAGCAATGCCTACACCATCTCTAGGCCTGATGATAGCAATAGTGTCGTCACAGTCTTGATCGGAGATTTTGCATCATTTGTGATGAATCGAAGATTTAAAAATTAATTTATTGCAATCCATGGATGATTTCCTGTAATAATTGCCTAACTATAAGCCTTTGAAAATCCTAGGTGACGTGCGGTAATACTTTTTCTGTCAAATTAATGCAAAAAAGTTATTTTTCACTTTTTTTCTGAGACGATAGGAAATGGAAACGTACGCGAGCATGTTAGGGCCCAGCGTTAGACTGCGCTACTTCATTCGAATATTTAAACTGAGGAAATATTGCACACACGCACCTTTTTCTTGCGTGAGTGAGTAAAGGCCCTCATTTCAGCTCTGGAGCAAATGAGCTGCTTCAGATAGATGTTCTTCACACTAATTTCCTTCTCATGTTCATCTTATATTGTACGAAGTTGTCAAAAATCGACAGTCACGAGAAAAATTATTGTAGTTCTTCAAGCCAACCGAAAAATAGTCAGGATTGCATTCTCTCACTGAAATATACCTGAGCAAAATCGTAGACCTTTACAGCACTGTATCGCTTCAACTGCAATTCCCTCCTTTAATGCGCAAATAAATACAAATGTATACGCTGTTACCCTCGGGGATATCAGAGATGGTGGATCATTTTGAATGTTTTTCGATTGATTTGTTAACCTGCGCCAAATTTTTATTACAACTTATTTTTTTGACGACCTCATGTTACATAGGCTTAACATGGAATGGAAAATGATGTAAAAATCTCAAACACTTTTTGAGGCCGAGGTGTTTCAAACTCATCAGCAAGCGCCGTGATGTTGAAGAAAGCTGAACATGACGAACTGATGCAACCGCTGACTCAAATGCCAGAGAACAGTCGAGATGCGACTACAATGAATGCAACCAAATGCTGAAATGCATCTAAGAATTGTCAAAATCTAGTCTTTTTCATCATAGAGAAAAAAACAGAACAGTCATTGAATGTATAAAAATAGAGACAGTACTGCAGTAGTGTGACGCAGGAACAATAAACCTGCGATACAGATGTCATGTTCGCTATTATAGAAGTTTTCTTACAATTTAGCTGCGCGAATTACTGCAGTAATTCAGTCATTCAATTCCACTGATCGGAAATTTACAGCAGCGGACGTCTGAGCAATAATGCCCAGTCTCGTCCAAGTGAATCTTCTGGTTGAATCAACTGATGTAGCTCGCATTTAGTTTTCATGGGACTAAATATTTTATGGCTGCATATGATCTACGCTGCAACAAGAACTATACTCCCAATGTACTGCTTTAAACCGACCTTGAAGGGCCTAACTGCACCGAACTGCAGAAAACCAATGGAGACGCTGCGCCGACTTTTGACTGGGGAGCAATTGAAATGTGCAATAATATTAAATAAGTGCACATGATGTGCTACCGGCTCAGACATGATATACGGAAAGAAAACCTGTACAGTTAGGAAGACTTTCCAAGCAAGAGAAACCTCGTAATGATTACAATGCCAAATTAAGTTCCCTGAATATCATAGTAGCAACACCACAAGCCTAGTATCAGCTCCACATGCCTAGCATCAGCTCCACATGT
>JACJUY010000250.1:39516-65180 GCA_014220935.1 Platorchestia sp. MABIK
CCCAGCATCGGCTCTACATGCCTAGCACCAGCTCCACGTGCCTAGCATCAGCTCCACATGCCTAGCATCAGCTCCACATGCCTAGCATCAGCGGCGCAAGATGTTCCACCTTATCTGTGCAACAATCGCGGGCTACGGAAAAATTTTCCTAGAATGTGAGTTCGCAGGTGATAAATTGTCCGAAATTCACTTGCAGTTTGAAACTACAGTTCAGAGTTGACATGGCTTTGTTTACGTATCTTTTTCACGAAGCATGAGCCCCTCGACAAATGATGTTAAACACACGGTCCTATAGAAGATATTGTGCACCCAAAGTAGAATTTGTTTCAAGATCTTATTGAACTGTAAAAGAAACTCGATGATCCTTCAAACTTTTCGCAGTTTAATACTATTCTGCAAAACACCATCACCATTCATAGTACGATACACACACTCGAATTGTGGTAATTTCGAAAAGTCCTGTTGATGATTTTCACAGTTCAACCGTTATTTTTAACCGTTCGAAAGTAAGTGATTTTTCAAAGACCAAGTCTGCTCAGATACAAAGAGGAAATTTATAGCTAGCGTTACCACAATATGATGACGCACCGTTTCGCTTGCACTAATGCCGCTGACCAGCGCACTTCGCAGTAAAGCGCTTATGCCTACGATGTTCAACTGCATTCAAAATGCAGTGACATGTTGATAAAACACAAAGGATTTCCGCTGTTGCGTTTGATAGAAGACATCATATTCGAGGATTGCTTGTCACATCAGTGTCGGAGCTAGTGTGGGAATAAAATTTCAAATTAGCGTTGGTCCCGTAAGTGATGATTAGGAAAATGTTCAAAGCAATGAAAATGGCGATTTTATGAGTTTCCAGATCTTTCGAGCAAGTTCTTCAATTTTTCCTTGATTTCACTGGTCGGCCGTGAAGGCAGGGGCACCTGAGGACAAAAGGCGGCCACAGCTCCGCGGAGGCAGCCATATCTGTGCGGCAGATAACGGCCTGATAAACCCAGCCACTTCCTGTGGCCTGCGTGTCGGGCCGCGCGCCCTGCGTGCAGCGGTGGCCAGTTGTGGTGTGCGCTCGTGGCAGCCAGCACTCTGCTGAGGGCAACCCATAGGTCTGTGAAATGGCTTTTATAGTTCTCAATGCACTCTATTCCCGTCTCAGTAGGGTTTTGGCCGAGTTTATGCCTCCCAGACTGTAAAAAGCAAGCATTTAAAATAAAAACAATTTTTGAAACAAATTTCACAGCACATGCCAAATCTATTTCATTTAATGTGATGTTGCATCAGAGCACTACATCGGGTTTTCAGTATTACCGCTATCTGTTCAAGACGTATGGCGTAAAATGATTTAGAAATTTTTATTTAAATCAAGCATAGGATTTTATTTAAATGTAAGTATGGAAACAGATAAGAATTATAATAACCCGATTACGCTAGTTTTGGAAATTGTAATTTAAAATATTGCCAATACAGGACACGTTGTAGGTACAAAGCACATGCCAAATCAATTTCATTTATTAAACTTATATCCTCATATTACTCTTCATTAGTTGCTAATCCCAGACTGCTCTGCACGCACAGCCTCGTCATAAAAGTGCAGTCGTTGAAAACTTTACATTCTTGAAATAATTTTTGATATAACTAAAAACGCATAGTACTCGAGAAGTTCGTTGATTTTTCGAACACTTGAGAGACAAATGCTGTGAAACACGAAAATTCAAGCGTCTCGCCAATTTTCAGGACTGAAACATCGAGAATCATAATAGAATTATATATAGTATGCCAATTTTTTCAGATTTTGGATCTACCTATGTTCCTATATGGTGCATTTGGTGTTCCATGAATTTCATGTATGATTTTTTTTTCTTCATTATTCTATATTGCTATTTTTAAAGGAGGCTTTAGTGACGGTTCAATTGTTTCAATGGAGAGCTCAAAGGAAAATGACCAGAAATTGTCAGTGGATGAACCATCGTACAAGCCACTCAAACTGTCTTTTTCCCGAGCCTGAACTGCAGTAGAAGATGCCGTGGCAGTTGCGCTGAGTTACACGTGACATTATCTCGGCCAAAGCTGTCTCTCTTCTTCAAGTTGCGTCGAGGCAGCCGCTTTCTCTTCTTTTCAAAAATATCTGGAAATTTCAAGCAAAGATATAAAACGATAATTGGCGTACTGTTGATTTTTTTCAGTAGCACGATAAATGGAATGAACAATAGGAAAGTATTCAAAGGTGTTGAACTTATTACAGGTAATTACACTATGCAGGAAATTTCAGGTTCAAAAAAAGTTCATGTTACCTAAGACTGGTTTCGGGTTAGAAAAATGTCTTCATTCTAAATCTTACCTTTGTCTTTCCAGATTAGGCACCATTTCCATTCTTAATTTCGGTTATGAATGAAAAACACGCAACTGCTAGTTTAAACAACATTCGTCATTCTAAGCTTATGGTGGGGAGTGTGATCTTCTCTTTTTATTCTCCAGTAGCAACATGGCAAAATGGTAGGGTTCTATTTTCGTTTGAATCGTTACTCCATTACTGAAAAATCGTGATGAAATGTCTCTCCATTTTCATCGCTCACATCACCAAGAATCTCTATAAAAAGATTTAAATAAGAGTGAATCACTAAATCTTTTGGAGCAGGGGTTCCCAGCCCGAGGTGTTCGCACCCCCTACGGGTGCAAGACGGTATTCCAAAAGGTGCGAGAAACGTCCAGGTAAATAACAAAATATTGGCTATACAGGGTGTTTCAGAACAAGAGGTAGAAAATTGCACACCAAGTAAAAAATTGGCTAAATAAATACTTTTTCTTCTATGAAATATTCCGAAAAAAATCGGGTGTTTGAGATTTTAGCTGTTTATTGTTTCAAAGGATGAAATTTTATAACACAATTACCCGTAATATTTATTTTGAATTCACTTTACCAAAATTATTCTCAACGTGTTCCGCCTACAACAATCCCCCCTTAAACGGTTCATGTCACCGGTGCCATGGTTTCTTTGAAAATGAACCATGCAAACAAGAGAAACAAGAAGTGACCTGGTAGCATGGATTTCTGCTGTAGAATCTCATGATCTGGAACATTCTAAAACCTTGCTAAAACTTTTATGACAAGTATCACTACAACCAAATTTTGTTATTGTAAAATCTCATAGAATAGAAGTGTTTGTAACGTAAATCCAAAATAAATATTACGAGTAATTGTGTTCTTAAATTTCATCCTTTAAAGTAATAAACAACTAATATCTCAAACATCTGAATTTTTTCGGATAATTTCATAGAAGAATAAGTGTTTATTTTGCCCTTTTCTACTAGGTGTGCAATTTTATATCTCTTGTTCTGAAACACCTTGGCATTTTTACTTCGGGGTGATGCGAGGTTCGAATAGAATTTTTTTAGGAGTAGGGGCGAAAAGAAGGTTGGGAGCCCCTGTTTTAGACACATGTTATATCCCAGTTATGATAATGACTCAGCAGATAGTTTACAACCTGCGCATAGTCTTCTGAACGATGTTTCCACAAGAAGTTATCGCAAACTTTATTGAATGACTCATAGGCGAGCTTCTCTTTTCTTTTGAGACGTGTGATGACAGTTTCATCAAGCACAATTTTTCGAATCTAGGGACCTATGAAGGAACATTCTTTAATTTTAGCTTGACTTAGGGAAGGGAAATTTTCTGCAAGATATGCCAATGCCGAGGAATCCTTGTCCAGGGCTTTCAAAAATTGCTTAAGCAAACCATTGCAAGTTTACTATGCAAGGGTTGTAAATGAAGTCTATCCCTTTTCACAATTGGTCTGTGCATGGTGTTATATTTTCCTTCCTCAATTTAATCTCGGATGGGCCAATCCTTGCGTACATAATGTTGAGTTCTCGCTCTAAAATTCAATATGCAGAGGAAGCAGCAAAATTTGGCATAACCAATCCGAAGGCCAGTAAGCATGGCCACAACCTTGAAATCTGCAAAAATTTGCCAGTTATTGTCATCATACTTTGTGCTTGTTAGAATTTCTTTCAAATGATTCTTTCATGGTTGCGCTATAAGCTATGGCAGGGGTCTCCAAACTATGGCCCGCGGGCCACATCCGGCCCTCCACATAATTTCATCCGGCCCGCCAAACAAATCCCTGTGTGGTGGCCTTGAAAAAATAATTATCGTACGACTGGCATCAAAGAATTACATTTTTTTTTTTTATGTTTTATTCCTTAGGCCCGTATGAATGTGGGAAGTATATAATGTGGCCCTTATATTGAAAATTTCGGAGACCCCTGAGCTATGGGAACAGATGGCAGTGTGACCGTTGTATAGCAGAACAGCTTTGATGCTGTCCTTAGATGTATCTATAAAAGTCGCCAGTTGGTGTTATCACATGATATTTCCAGTTGCTCGAAATATTCAGTGATGGCATTACAAGAGTCATCCTGCATGGTGAACAATGCATGCTGCTCCTCTGTACGTTTTCTGTATAAAGTTATTTTCACTCCTTCCTCAGGAAAATTATATTCTGGAAGCCTTGATGCCAGATGGTCACTTTTGTCTTTGGTTAAATAGAGATCCTTGCACAAGTCATTTAGAGCCTCTTGCGAAATCGTATTGATTTACTCTCGCTTTCTGGATCATTGGGCTTCAGAGGAATATTCACCTCTGGAATATTCATCTGCACTGTTGGAACTCAGCAATTCTTGATTTGGAGGTTTGGGCGCAGGTAAATTTTCTGAGTTCTGGGCGCATTGTTGATTGTAAATTTGAGTAAACAATGTGCTTCCTTTTATTTGCTGTAGTATAGCCTGTAAAGTCTTACTGACAAAAATAGCAGTCATTAGTGATCTCTCTCCCCACGCCATGTCACTGGCGCACCGAACTTTATGTGAACATTTTTTCCTACATAGCAGGCGCTCAATGTCTTCACACATATAAGGTAGCACATTGGGAGCCTATGACTTGTCCTGGTCTCCTACCTCACAATTAAAGTACGCCATGTACCATTTCCTGATTTGGCACGTAATACGTCGCTTTTCTTTAGCCAATGTTAATTTCCTGCATTTATAGCTGTCTCTGTTTGGGTCATTTTTGCGCTGTCTTGCACTCATTGTTGAAAACATTTAAGACCTGAAAGGAAAAAAATTAATGCCAAACATTACATTTGAAGTATAAAGCATCAAGTGATAAATTCAATCATATATATAAGTGCACAATCATAAATTTGTGTAACACTCAACAAAATTAAAACAGATCTGTGGCCATGTTTATATGTAAAAGGATATGAAAAATCCACTTCTGTCTTCTTTTTGTTTAAATTCTCTACAGTGAAAATTCTGCAAAAACAATGCATAATTCAACAAGAAAAAGGCTAAAAATGGATTTCCAAAATCATTTTGCAAATACGTAAGATGATCACAGATCTCTTCAACTTTTTTTGAGCGTTGCACAGCGTTGTTAACCAAGCGTTTGAGTTTATATTCCAAGTTCATTCCAAAATAAATTCACTCTCAGTGATACACATCCTTATTGTCGATAGTTGATTCAGTTGGTGCAGAAATATTTTCATTCTTCAGAAGTACGTTTTACACGTTTGAAAAATGAGAAAACTTTGATGTGAAATTTAAGCCTAAAAAATCCCTCAAATAACCAAAAGTCCACTTTTCTATCAAAGCAAAGCGCTCGGCGTTGCGCTTATGATTTGCAGGCCATAAATGTGCGCGCTTTTATGAGACAGCGAGCGTGTCAGAGCCCCCAAAGCCGGAATCATACTTAGGCTTAACGTCAGTCACGAAGTCAAGTCCATTGCTAAGCCCTCCAGACTGTCGCTGATATGTTCTCTAAAGGTCCTATCTAATCAACTGCCGAGCGTTCCTTGGAATACTTCAACGGGCACTCCAGAGGAACATTCCCGTCTGGTGTCTTCAGGCCAAACACAAGCAGCTTTTCAGCTTTACGCGACTTAACTGAAGATGTAACATTCATTATCTTTAATTGCACTAGTAATTAATCATCGTAAGCTCCGGCTCTCTGTCAAACTTACAGTGAATTTATTAGCAGAGTTCTATAAGTTTATAAGCACGCAGTAAAGACAAGCTTAGAGATAATCTAAAGAGAATTCAATTGCTATAAATCCGTGCATAAGCCACATGAAATATGTATTATTCTCAGTACATAAATCATATAAATGCGGATGAATGCTCAACCTAGTCGACGAGTATATGATAGGAACTACCTTTCTTCAGCTATAATTATCGCAGGTGAAATGTAGTTTTATTTCGCTCTTTTGTACTTAATATCGTTTCAAAAAATCTTTAATTTTTAGGGAGGTTTTTGGTTTGAGAGTTTCACTTACCAGGGACGCCATGTGGTTCTTTCCAATAATTTGTCTCATTCATAGGAACTTGAACTGCATTCTGTTCTTTAAACGTAATGAACTTTCCTTGCAGAATTTTCTATTCTACAGGCTAAGGAAACGCGCTGCATCCGTTGGTAACCCATCAGTAAGACCAGCTCGTAGGTAGACTTATGAAAGTTCGAACCTTTTCCTGTGCACTGCTGCGTCTTGCTCTGCAGCACCAGCTACTCCTGCAGGCAACAATGCTGGCCTTGTCCCTCACAGCCGCAGCCTCTGACCACCGAGCTGTTCGCGTTCCAGGTGAGTACGATACAACCTGAATTTAGAATTCTGCTTCAGACATAATTCCCCATTTCTTGAGGAAAAAAACCTTCATTAAGTTTGAATTGTGTTTTGCGAATAATTTTGAGCTTGTTGACAAACAAGCCTACACTAAATGATGATGGAGAAACTTATGCAAATATTCAATATTGTAAGCGCTAGCGTTGTATTACACTTCTTTTACTGAAAATTTCCTCTATAAATGAGCGCTTAATGGCGTCAAATTAACAAGCGTTTACAAGCACAAATAAACGTTTGGTTTTAGGTATCTTTTCTGCCTAGCTGTTTAACTATGAAGGTCATAGCAGAGAAAAACTTTAAAATTATGTTAATGAAACATCTCAAGCCTCAGCTCATCATCAGTTATACTCTGCAAAAACAAAAATATATATGCATTGAATAAAAATTAAGACAAATTCATCAAATTGATCTTCAAGCGTTCAAATTGGGATCTAAATAAAACGCTGACATTTTGTGAAAAAAAATAATTTATCTTAATGTCAGAACTTCACTATCCAGTTCCGTAAATGCTAGTACAAACGGAAAAATGAAAATATTGGAGTACTACTCAGATGCTGAACGGTCATTAAGGCATTTTACTATCTAAAATAAAATCTTATCAAAGAGAGAGATAAAGGGAAATGAGTGTGAGAGAAAGAGAAGAAAAAGGGAAAACAGAGAGTTGGAGATAGAAAAAACAACTGTAGTAAAAATGAAATTCTTTGTAAGAATTAGATTCGTGCGAATATTGCTGCCCAAGGTACCTATAATTTTTTAGGGGTAAGTACTCTGCATATCATTAAGGGCCAATTTCAATTTATGTATAAAGAATGACTCTAGCATGCATAGCTCACAAGAATTCGAAGCATAGTCTAAAATTTTTAATTGGTCGTTACTGATAATTTGTTCAAATGGACCCATTCAGTGCTGCCTTATGTTGGAATGGAGAGGTGCTCCTAACTTCCCATTCTCCAATTTTAAACTATGCGTCCAATTCTTGTGAGCTGCGCATGCTAGTCACTGTGTATCCACATATTGAAACCGGCCTTTAATGATATGCAAAGTGCTTACCCCTTAAAATTTATAGGTCCTTGAACAACAATATTCGGATGAATCTAATTTGTACAAAGGATTCCATTTTTACTACAATCTCTAAAAGTTGTGTTTTTTTTCGATCTCCTCCTCTCTGTTTCCCTATTCCCTCTCCCTCTCTCTCTCTCTCTCTCTCACTCATTTCCCTCGCTCTCTTTCTCTTTGATTAAATTTTATTTTAGCTAGTAAACTGTCTTTACGACCGTTCCGCATTGTAGTTGTTCTCCTATATTTTATTTTTCCGTTATGGCTCGCATTAACGATACTGGATAGTGAAATTCTGATCTTTAGATTTATTCAGTCTTTCTGACGTCATGTCATTGTTTTAGTTAGATACCAATTTCAACACTTGAAGAGCAATTTTGTGAATTTCTCGTATTTTTTATTCAATGCATGTATATTTTTGTTTTTGCAGATAATAACTGATGATAAGCTGAGGCTTGAAACGTTTTATTATCCGTTAGACATTTCACTTCATTGGCCGATTGATAATTAAACTGTTTGAAAATTCAACCCAGTGGAATAAAGACATTGAAACAGGATAATATTCTTCAAATTTGTGTGGACATGACCAATGTGCTGTAAATGCTCCAATACTTTATTAATCATTTCCGTCGTCTGACTTTCGTTAGAAATAGTACTTGAGAACCAAGTTGAGGTTATCCAACTGTAAGTACTGTACATGAGAAGATATCAAGGTGGTCGATTTCAGGCGCTTGAGCCGACAATACCAGGAAATATCGCCATCAACTGTGAGTTGTCCATGCCTCTTTTTCTGTCAATTGGGTGAGTGTTTCATTTTTAGTTAAGAATTATTGTACAGCTCGAGCGTCCCAATCGTCTCCACGAGGGCTTGAACATTTAAAATATCAAGCAGAAGGAAAGATCAAGCTCTAATGAATTCATCCTAAAAATGGGAAAATAGCTTATCACAAACCCCGGTGATGGTATAGAGGAGAGTGTTACTGGAGTGCGGTAAATAAGCTTAGGACACTTGCATATGTGGTTACTACTTTTTTTGGTAGTTCTTCTTATTCATTTAAATTATCGTCATACACATATATTGTAATGCTAACCCAATAAGTAGCAATATTTTCACTTTATACAAGCTATGAATCTTAATGCTAAACTTTATAATTATGAGTGAGAAAAAAATTTACGACTTCTGAAGGAAAATGTGCTCCTCAATTGCCAGAAACACACAATGAAGAAAAAGAGACCAGATTAGCAATGTAAACTAATGTAAGATTTGTAAGTCCTGATGACAAATTTTAGTATTATTGCCCTGTGTGAAAGAACATACAACTTTCAGAACTTGAAAATGTTAGTGTTCTTGCTGATGGAAAATGTGGGTTTGGTCCTTGTTCGGATGCCACCCTTTTGATAATGTCCCTGTCTTAGGGGTACCTGAGGGTAGTCAGGTGATCGAAAAAAGACCGTATTTCTGAGGCTGGTTATTCCGTTGGAATCTTCCTGGTATTCAGGGATAGGAGAGAAAGTCAGGTATGTTGATCGTTATTGATTAGGTTGAGGTTCGTCATCAGTTTTTCGTTGCTGCGAGAAACTACCAATAATTTTCAGAATTTCAGGTGGCTGCGTGGCGAAGTAGCGAAATTTTTCGAAATATGTGTCAAGCGAAAAATCGATTGAGCTAACAAGCTATGAGCTAACAAGCTAACAAAAATTTGAAAATCGTGACTGAAGTCCGTTTCGCAAGTATCTGTGATACGCGAGCTCAGTTTATTCGAGAGAAGAATTATTTTTCCCTCCGTAGTACAGAGACACCAGTCGATCTATCTTGGCGATGGCTTAACACTTGTATTCAGGTAATCCGGATAAGAAGGTGGCAGCCGTAGACGAGCAGGTCGTTCATCAAATAAGTCGCCGACAACCCTCAGCGTGCTGCTCAGAGAGGCTATGATTGGTGACAAAAGAAAAAGAAAAAAAAATCATCAAAAATCAAAATATAAATTCAAAATCATTGGTAATTCTGATCGCTCTGAATGTTGTCAGCACTGAAGCACATCAGTTATGATTGGTTCTCTAGGGAGCCGCTATTGAACATTTAGAGTTCGCCGGAATAACATCGCGTAATAGAGCAGTCGAAGGGTTAAGCTATCTTTGAATTTCTTCGCGTGGGCCGAAGTACAGCTTCTATTGCAAAATCTCTCCAGTATGCTAGGCTGACAGATTACGATGCTTTAAAGCATTTTGATGAATCTGGCGAAAATTGCAGAACCACCCACATGCAAGGAAAAGATCAAATTCGCAAACTTCAATTTCCAGCCGACCTCTAAAGAAACGTTTACGCCTATCCAACCGTGTCATTTTTGATATTGGCTATAAAGAGGCTTGTCAGCCTCAGAACAATTCACAAAGCGAACAAAGACTAACGTGTTGTACATGAGGTAGGAAGCATCTTCTAACTAATCAAATGGAAAAAATTCGTTTAGAGAGGTGCAAGAAAGGTTTGTACAGGCTGAAGACTAACGAATTGACCATCAAGTTCTCGAAGAGAAGAGATTCACACTTTATAAAGCTTGTATCAAACGTAACGATCGCTGAATTCCCTCTTCGAACATTGACATTCAACCCGCGATGGCCATGAAGAAATCCGTTTTTGTCATTACGCTCTGTCTGGTTCCGAACGAGGGTGACCTCTTTACCCACTTCTTAGCTGACGACGGAAATGTGAATACCCGATCTTGCTGCAACCTGTGCAAACAGAAAACATTTCAACGTGCTGTTAGCTGCCCTTCAATTTCAGCATTAACAAAATTATGACGAACGTAGTTCTTCATATAACTCATGATTCAGTAAACCTTTAAATGAATGAGTAATTGTAATAGTGTTTATGGGACATGGACATGGAAGTAAAGCTCATGAATTAGAGATGGGATGGAATACTTACAATTGTTATCTTAATCAAAGGAACTAGATACCTCGCTGTGAGTGCAGTAAAATTACCAATAAAAGTGTATTTCGGGCTACATCGGTTTGAAGCTCGATTTATTCGTCAAATTCCTCTTTAGGAAGCACGCCTATATGTATATTTATATAGGAAGTCAGGCAGAAGCTAAGAGAAGACCAACATTTGCACCAGTAACCATTGATGCCTGTACATATACGAGGAAACCTCTCAGCTTTACAACAAATATGATGATGGCGCGTATAAATTCCATTGTCTTGTGGTGCGTTTGTACATGCTAATTCTGGAAATGACATTGTGTTTAAAAATTCATTGTAAAGTTAATGTTTGGAAATTTTGATTCAAGTCATTAATGACATTTTAAGAGGTTCTAATATTCGCTTAACGAAAGTAAATCTATTGTTTAGTAACTTAACACAAACAAAAAGCAATGTTTTCGTTGTTCGTTTACTGTATTATATTGTATTTTTATGCTGAATTATGAAAGGAGCATTTGTGGTAAATTAAAAGATTTACAGCTGCATTTGCAAATTGTAGTAATTAAATATACATATATACAGAATATACATGTATTGGAATGATTAGCAATTAGCATTATTTTACATCATTAAAAATGAAAATTCTGAAGCATAGTAAATACTTATTTTAATTAGGTGTCGAGTGCATAAGCTTCAATTTATGCACGTATATCGAAAAATGATTACTTTAAATCAGTTAAAATTTTTGTGCAACAATGATGGTCATACCAATTTTAACAATCACCTAAGAACACATTTCAAAAAATTTTCCCTCTGAGTAATATATTGAAATTTTTGAAATTCTTGTTTCACTTGAATTCTTGTTTCAGTTGCATCTGCCCCGGCTGAGAGGTCACAATGTTTAGTTAAAAATTTAAGAATAGGTTTAAGAAATATTTGCCTCGTCATAAATAATTATTCATCTTCAATATGTGTCAGTAAAAACGGAAAAATTTAAATGGTAATAAACAGAGTCAGTTAGTCATTTCTCCTTTTGATTTGCGGAAAAAAAGCCCAAAATTTTACCTTTGCGTGAGTGGTGTCAGAAACTGTACAAAAAACTCGCTATAGTGAGGAGCATTAGATGGGTTCTTGCTTCAGATGGTGGTGTATAATACTTTCAACCCAAAATTTAAATCTACACGCATTAATGCAGCTTTAATTCTGGAAATAAATCCTATTAAAAAGTAATCATGGTGTTCCAGTGGTGGCTGCATCGTCGTTCGAGGCATGCACAACACACGACGAGGGCGAGCGCTCAAGTGAAAGTTTCCTGGCCATGAAGCTGCCGCTCTTCTTGGCTGTCAATGTCGAAGAAGCTCCAAAACTCTTCATTCAGTTATACTTTCAGTGGATAAACAATCCTCTAAGAATCTCGTTTGACGCGAAGGTAAGAAGGCGTTTGAACTCGTCCCACGTAATGGTAAGGGCAACACCTGCTCGACAAATAAGGATATTCAATCTTGTTCCTCAAACTCACAAAAGGTAATTTATACGTCATTTGCTCTAGTTAATCCGTTTGAAGCGTAAGATAGAATTGTAACCTGTTACCTGAATGCGGAATATAATGGCAATGAGTTAATAATGATTCAGGCACTGAAGAATTTACGAAATTAGTTTAAACGTGGGGTTTCCACTTTACCTGCTCTGATAACTCTCGCTCTGATTGCTATTGATACTAAAACTGATGAATAGAACAATACTAAAACCAACTTAACACCACAGTATATCCTTACTCCATAATGCATGTGTAAAAATATGTACCTATATCATTCACTGGATCGCTAATGTTATGACAATAATGTTGATTACGCGTGGTGACTACTGCAAACTTTCCAGCTGAATCAGCTAGTAGTGACCCTCTGTGCTTTCGTATAAACTGAGACTTTCATCGCGTTTTGGCTTTGTTACTACAGCGCAAGTAACCCGTTTTTCCACCATTTCTACTGCATGTGAACACCAGCATGGAAAGAAAGGACTCGTGCCAATGAGCTAAATAAATCTGAAGTATTCGCTTTCCCAATACAGCCGAGGTAGTCGCCCTAAAACACAAACTCAAGCTTTAATTCGAGCTCTGCTGAGTCGAGAAGCTTGGATCGTTTCTTGATGCGAGACAGAAGCCTTATTATTCATTCGATCATTATCGAGTCACAGCACTGATTTCTTTACTGTGTTAGGTGACAGACGCTAAAAACGGAATTTAAACCTTTGACATGAGTAGATGGCAATCAGAAAGAAAGAGACGCTAAGGGTGCGTTCACACTACGAGCGGAGCAGAGCGGAGCAGAGCGGCAATAATGCTTGTACACGTTTGAATGCAGAAACGCTCGGCTGTTCACACTACAAGCGGAGCGGAGCGGAGCAGCGCGCGCGGAGCAGTGCGGAGTGGAGCGGCGAGCTTGGGAAATTCGTTGGGATTTTTTGACGCTCGCGGCGAGCGTTTCTCTTCGGCTCCGCCTTTGGATCGTCATATCTTACAGGGGTAGAATTGTCGTTTGATTTCAAAAAGTAAAATATGTAACTAACAATTTGTACAACTCATCATGTAACAACTATAACTGATAGTGTAGCATGTAACATTTTTGTTTAATTCTGCCCTTTTGGGTTCATTAAGCATTTATTTTCTTTTTTCATCGGCTTTTTCTGTTTTATTATTTTATTGTTTCAATGTAAGGAATCTTCTTTTATTTTCCTTGTTGTGTAGTTTTATTTTAATTTTTATGCAGTGTATTTTATTTTAGGATCTTGCTCAAGGAATAATTATGCAAGTTTTTCTAATTAAGTTTTCTTTTTTTCCGTAAAATGGGAGGAAAAGGAGGCCGTATGGTGAGGAGGAGGCCTCAATGAATGTCTGATACACAATAAGCTGCAAAATATTATGAGCTTGGGTAATTTTTTTCCAATACTAACGGAAAGCATGTCAGTATTTTGCAAGTTTTCAGGTCAGGACGAGTCAGTATTTGTCAGTGTTTTTCACTTAGCTTTCTCTGGCACAACCCTGAATTTCTGAAGAGAATTATTTTACCTGAACTCCCCTTAAAAGGCCCTACAAGACGCTCCTTCATTCTTATTGGCTAATAAAAACCTGATGTCCTGTAAAGTAAAACAGCCTTTGTGTAAAGACTTTAATTTTGCTTAAACTACTTAAGCTCTACATGTATCCTCAATAATCCGTAAATTCTCGAAGAAATGCGATTCATCTCTTCTCAGTGTTTCGAAGAGATAGTGGTATTCTCCATTGCGATCTCTCCTCATATTGATGGGATGGACCCAGTGTTTCCGTTTCTGTTTCTTGCCGTCGAGCAATAGGACCGCACTCTCAAAATCCTCCATAGCGACTGATTCCTGTGGAGGTCGCTCTGCTCAGCTTACATGTGAGCACACGCTCCGCTCTGCTCCGCTCTGCTCCGCTCTGCTCCGCTCTGCGCTGCGCCGTGCAGCTCCGCTCCGCGCCTCTCCGCTTGTAGTGTGCACGCACCCTAAGGAGAAGTTCCACGCATAGCAAATTCTGACCAAAGAGAGGGCATAGGAAAGAAGCTAATAGATTTCAATAATCTCTTTTTAAAAGAAACCTCTCAGTTCTACAACAAATGTGATGATGGCGCGTGTAAATTCCACAAAAAGAAATCAATAAAACACCAGTTTCAAATTCATGGGCACACAATGATATATGAAACAAAATAATAAAAATAATAGGTATAACAGCATGGGGTGTAACGTACAACACTTTGTATTTTACATCACCTCGCCAAGAACAAACACATACACAAGAAAAGAGCCACAAATGAACTGTATTAAAGAGCACTGAACAGAACACAAATCATTCGTATCAGAACGCTTGGGCTACAGTAAATTCCAAAGACTTTATCACAACGAAGTCAGCGGATTTCCTCCCTGAGCCTTCAAATCGGCACCACTTTCCATTGCTTGGAATAACGGTCGTCATCGTGACCTGTTTCCGTCATACTCAACAAATCAATGGCACTTCACAACGTGACTTTGTTTCGCTGTTAACTGCTCGAAGAATTTTTTCTGTTACTCGCGTGACTAAGCTTCGAAGATTGTTCATTCGCGGATCGCATTTAAATTGCAAAAAGCAGTGGCAGCAGGAATTTATTTGTAGTGCGGTTTGTCACGATACGAAGAGACTGGGGTGGCGTCTGGCGCCTTCCCCCCCCCTCTCCCCCCCCCCCTCCACGCATTCGTAGTGAGGAATTTCAACCTCATAGTGAGAGAGGAAACGGAAAATTCAGAGCGGAAGGAACACAGACGAAGGAATGATAGCACAGGTAGGAAATTAGAGACAGAGTAGCCACTGATCTGCTCACCTACTTCAGTACCTCAGGTCAACACGGGAAAATAAAAACGATTAATTGCACATTTTATAATTGATTTATTCAAGTCTGCTAATGAACACATGAATCATATTGATGACAACGAATATTGAAACAAAGCGGGACACAGAATGCAATAAACCCACACTGGTGCGAATTCTAGCTTCTGCGTTACGATTGACCATCAAGAACAGTATTGCCTACAAATGCCGCAAGCATACCAGCGAATGAACTCACATCACTATTCCTAAAGCTTGGCGTTTTGCAAGATAGTTTCTAACTCGGTGCCTCAACCGCTTGTTTCTCGCGGCTAATAAGCAATACTAAGCGCGCTTGCACTCCATAGTTTGCAACTTTCCTGTACGTAGATCGCCTGCCGATTCCCCATTTGCGCACAGGGATTCTCCTGACGCTCACTCCTGCTCGCGTCATCTTGCATATAAAGTACTTTGTCCCCTTAAGCCTTCATTCCCTATAATTGGTGGTTAATAAACCCCTTAAAATTTCACGAGATTCCCCACTAGATTCCTTCCGAACACACTTATTTTCATCTGAATGCACAATGAAAAACACAAGGTCATATTACTTCAGAAGTTTAGCATTAGAATGATCTACATGACCGACAAACTGGCGTGAATGCTCTACTTGACCTTTAACATAAATTCCAAATGAGAAATAACCCCATTTTACCCGATTAAAAAAACAAAACACCCTGCTTGAGAACAAAATGACAAAAACAAAAACATTGCCCTTGCTTAAGGCTGTAACACAATTCTGATTGCTGACTGTACTAATCGTCTAAGAACAAAAATTAATATTCTGAATGATTCAAAATCCTATCACTTCTTCCTAACACACAAAGACTTGCTTACCTCCCCTCTGCAGCTCTCTGGACCTACATCTTTCACGGCACCAAGCAAATAAAACCGGCTCCTGCTTCGCTATCCTTATATAGGTCAACCCATGCCTGACGCGCACGGTTGTTGTGTGGAGGCCCCCTCGAAATTACAGCTTCTCCCATTGGCTCGCCCTTGCGCGTCGCCTCTCATGCTGACGTGTCCCCTCGCTCCGATCTAGTATTACTACACCCAGCCCTCTCAAAACTTTTTAGAACCCTTAAGTCCCTTGTTTCATTTACTCGAAGAGAATGAAATTTAACCCTCTATTTTTCTATGCTACGCATCTGTTTAGTCCTCGTCTTACTATGTATGCATTTTTACGCACTAGCTTTCAATACAGCTCCTAGCCCCTACGTGCTCCCCCCTTCTCCTGAGGTAAGGCACTCCCTATTTCCCTCTCTCGCTCCGCAGCCGCACTCGGCTGTTATTTCGCGCGCTTTTCTGCTGGCATACATATATATATATATATTTCCTGCTTAACATGTATCATAACAGGTTGAACTATTTATACAAGCGACAAGGAAAATTAATGATGCCCTAGGTGATACAGAATACACTCAGGGAATGAAATGCTCTCATTGACGTATGAATTTAGATCTGCAAATGCAATTCGTTGAGTGGCGTCGGTACGTCGGTATGAGCTCAGTTACAAACTGAAGATATCAGTGGCTGGCATTGCGGCTGCACGCCACGCCATGAGCGGAGGACGCTCTCTGCCGAGGACGCAACGCGTACGAAGTTGGGTGAAATCGTCCAAATTATTTGCGTCATCGTGTTAGCAAACATCTTCTTGTGCGTAAAAGAAGTAATATTTCACCCCTCCGAGGAGGAAGTTTCATTATCATGCGTTATTCATGTTGATTTCAAATTTATTTCGTTCATAATATTTGATAGAAATAAACAATACGTTATGCTCGTAGAGTTAAATAATTTAAAACAATCTCTTAATGTTAAACGAGACCCATCAAACTCGTACAATTAAGAGAAAGAGCAAGGGCATCTAACCCAAATGAAGACAGCTCTGTAATGGATTAACCATTCTGATTTATTACTTTAAACGACTCAAATATTGTGAATAATGCCTATCCATTCTGCATATTATGGATCATAGTCAGATATAAGCCGACATACATGGTTGAGATGAGCACAGTGTCTGCTTTCTTTAAATAAAGTCTTACTGTTATCAAACCCACTGCTTGTATCATCAACCGTGTCCTCCTTCTCTTCGCTATTAGAACACTAAGTTAGAAATATTTGCTAAAAATTCACTCCCGATTATGTAAATAAAATGAAATTGCGAATAAATAATCTGAAAAAAGTAAATCATAACTTTATTAAAGCCTTCAAGCGAAGACCCTGATGCTTGAATTTTATTCAAGATGGCTTCACTGCTCCCGCCTTCAATAAAACGTTACTTAAGTAATAACGTAGATTACGTACAAGCTTTTAAAAATCCTGAGAAGATTTTGAAAAGTTTACTCTACAATACAACGTCGAAAAGATATCTCATCACATTTTACATAACGCAATGTGCAATAGGTTTCTAATTTGGCAATATTAGGCTACGTTTCAATTCATATGACACCCCAGGTCGATGGCTAAAGGCTAGTCTCCACTATCAATTTTTCAGCCAAATCTTGAGTTTTCGGCAGTCCGCGAACACGAACACAATTGGAAAACTGCCAGATTCCGGTGTTTTCGTGTTTTCGAAACTGTTAGAAAACTCCCAATGAAAATTTTCTAAAAAAACAGCAAACATTTGCCGGTTTATGTAATGTGGCTGGTGTTTTTGCTCGTGAATTTCTTGTTTTCTACGTCTTTTTTCATGTTATATCGATTTAATTGTGCTTTTCTTGCAAATACAGTAGATTGTAGGACTACACAGATATTGTATTTACCGAAATTAACTACGTAACGTGTACAATATTTTTCAATAATAACATGATTTGTCATTAGGCTTAGAATTAATTTATGTTAATTGAATTAAAATAAAAACTAACTGCCAGGGTACTGAAGCTGAATATACATAAAACGTAGTCTGGACACAATTCTGGAAAGCTTGAGTTTTTGCTCACGTTTTGGTGTGTTTGTGATTGACGAAAAATTGGATAGTGTAGACGGCCTTCGGACAATGCTGACACTAGCTGTGCTCCAAGGGATGGTTGAAGACACCAGGAATTCCAGATATTTCAAAAAATTCTCATAAGGACAGTTTACACCTGTATTGATGCTTGCCTCTTGCCACCCCCAAACGGATTTCTCATATTATTTTTGTGGCTTCGTTATAGAAGCCACTCTTGATTTTCACAACTTGCGTCCGCACCCTGGGACTGACCACTCGCAAATGCTCCTGCGACGTGATCCTAAGCTTGGATTCTCCCCCCTCTTGAACTCTAGCTAGCCCGTTTTTCCAAGGCATTTTGTAATTTACTCAAACCCTTTTATTCGTTTTTCTGTCCTTATTGTTTTGCTATTGAAACAAAATGATCTTTTTCTACCCCATGTTCAAATTAAGGCCCCAATTTTATCTTAGTTAATCTCGACGGAGAAGACTTCCCTCACCAGTTCATTCTTTCCACACGCCCCTCCTTGCTCAAACAACACACACCTACCATCACCATGATGCGTATTTCCACTTTGCATTACTACTCATAAGGGTTACCATGGCTTATAAACTCCAAGGCAATAACATAAGCTACAATGTGGAGTCCAGTAAATAATTTATTTGTAGAAAAGAACAAATGTACTTTAGTTTCCATCGTATCTTCACCCAAAGAAATTTATGGCATTCTAAATCGAAGTGACTTCGCACATTTATTTCAGTTCATTGTTGCAGCCAATCAATTTTTAAGGTATAAATTCCATTATTTCTTCACAATTGTGCTATTTCCGCTTTGTCTAAGCGGTGGGCTGCATTTCCTCATTGCCACAGACCCTACTTCCATCTGTAAAAGTTTTTTTTTAGCTCATTTCCATTTTGTTTGTCGTTGCCTTTTCATCCTGGTACTCCTCATTCTTGTTTATAACTGGTTTCGTCTACGTTGTTGGTAACAAATTTTCTTCTTTGAGATGTGCTGTTATTGAGGTGCTGTTTAGTCTGTCCCTTCTGACTTGTCTGATTCTTTTGATTTGGATTCCCAACAGGGAATCCTTGATGCTTCTTTGATAAAGGCTTTTTTTATGCCTCTTTCTTGGCAAAAGTATGTTTTATTGATAGTCGCTTTTTGTCTTCTTCAACAGTCTTGCTTTAATATTTTCAAGTCTTTCTTCTTTACACTGAATGTTCAGTTTATACGTAATTAAATGTTTCTTCTTATCACTGTGTTTGTTTTTTGCTTAAAGTCTCCTTCTTGCAACGCAATCTTTTGGCGATCATTGCAGGTTTGGTTTTCTGTGAGCAAAGTCACGTTTTGGCTCCGTATTAGATCTCCTTATTCAGCACATATTGAAGATCCTATACTTTCTGGCAAATAGTTATTTTGCTGTTTTTTGCCCACGACTTCTTCTCTCAGTCATCCTTGTGCTTTTCTCTTCGTTGAAAATAAAACATTCTTAAATACTTAACCAATTATGCAAACGGAAACCGAACCATTCACGTAATTAAACTTGAGTTTTAACGTGAAATTAAATTAACAAGGGATTTTAACAAAGGTTTGTGCTCATGAATCAAAATATTATCTTCTTCTTGTGTTTTGGGACCATTCTGATTACTCTGATCCGTAAATTGTTACTCGAACCAAAGGAGTTACGCCAAGTGTTTGACACAGTTCATTTGCCTTGGTTTACTTACCAGGATGAGCAGCTAATAGTCTCCAGCACACAAAAAAATTTGTTCTTGGCCCATGACCCTCGGACAAATGCAAATTCTCCCTGCACCCACCCACACAGCTCGTAACGTAACGCTCTCCAAGCGGATACCAGCTAATGACGCTGCTTCGTTTGAAGTCAGGGGCGCGATCGTTCGGATGGCAAGGCATAACAACAGTAATGGTCCAGAAAATAAACTTGTTTTTCTGAATACACTGAAGAACCTTTCTTCTACTGTTCGCATTTTCTTTATAGCGATGTTTTTTGCTGATCATATTCCTTCATTGCCGATGATCAATATTTTTGGCAATAATTTTCTAGTATATTGAGTTGAAAAAAGTCTAATTTTGTCCACTGAATGTTCCTTTTTTAACTGATTACCATTCTCATTTTTCATGACCCTTTTTTTAGTTTCAATTCAAGTTTTGTCGTTCACGAATAGGTTTACAAAAACTTGTGCTGGCAGTGACACGACACTTGAGAGTTTCAGACGAGCTATCTAGCCATTTATGAGGTTCTCCACAAGTGTACCACCAATATTTGCAAACGTGTTGTAGTCCACTGGCACACACTTGTTTTCGCCGGATGAATTTCAAGACTAGGAAAACCAAGGAGTACTACTTGCGACGGTTGTAAACAACCGCCAATACAGTGCGGACAAAAAGCTCACCCAACTTGTATCCGGAAGTTAGAAAAACATTGTTCTCATATGGAATCAGAATTGCGTTTCTTTTTGCCCTACCTCAAAGTTTCTAAAACTCTACCTATATATCAAAAGTTTAACGGACTCATCGAACGAACTCTGACATCATTACTTAGCTGGCACCAAACGAGGACATTGCTTGATTCGCACTCAACTGTGCAGCAAAGCGAGCAATGCATACAGCTGTGCTGCAACGCGAGCGATGCATAAAGCTGTACTGCAGAGCGAGCAATGCATACAGCTGTGCTGCAGAGCGAGCAATGCATACAGCTGTGCAGCAGAGAGCAATGCATACAGCTGTGCTGCAGAGCGAGCAATGCATACAGCTGTGCTGCAGAGCGAGCAATACATACAGCTGGGCTGCAGAGCGAGCAATGCACACAGCTGTACTGCAGAGCGAGCAATGCATACAGCTGTGCTGCAGAGCGAGCAATGCATACAGCTGTGCAGCAGAGAGCAATGCATACAGCTGTACTGCAGAGCGAGCAATGCATACAGCTGTACTGCAGAGCGAGAAATGCATACAGCTGGGCTGCAGAGCGAGCAATGCACACAGCTGTGCTGCAGAGCGAGCAATACATACAGCTGTGCTGCAGAGCGAGAAATGCATACAGCTGTGCTGCAGAGAGCAATGCATACAGCTGTGCTGCAGAGAGCAATGCATACAGCTGTGCTGCAGAGCGAGCAATGCATACAGCTGTGCTGCAGAGCGAGAAATGCATACAGCTGTGCAGCAGAGAGCAATGCATACAGCTGTGCTGCAGAGCGAGCAATGCATACAGCTGTGCTGCAGAGCGAGCAATGCATACAGCTGTGCTGCAGAGCGAGAAATGCATACAGCTGTGCTGCAGAGCAAGCAATGCATACAGCTGTGCTGCAGAGCGAGCAATGCATACAGCTGTGCAGCAGAGAGCAATGCATACAGCTGTGCTGCAGAGCGAGCAATGCATACAGCTGTGCTGCAGAGCGAGCAATACATACAGCTGTGCTGCAGAGCGAGAAATGCATACAGCTGTGCTGCAGAGAGCAATGCATACAGCTGTGCTGCAGAGCGAGCAATGCATACAGCTGTGCTGCAGAGCGAGAAATGCATACAGCTGTGCTGCAGAGCGAGAAATGCATACGGCTGTGCTGCAGAGAGCAATGCATACAGCTGTGCAGCAGAGAGCAATGCATACAGCTGTGCTGCAGAGCGAGCAATGCATACAGCTGTGCTGCAGAGCGAGCAATACATACAGCTGTGCTGCAGAGCGAGAAATGCATACAGCTGTGCTGCAGAGCGAGAAATGCATACAGCTGTGCTACAGAGCGAGCAATGCATACAGCTGTGCTGCAGAGCGAGAAATGCATACGGCTGTGCTGCAGAGAGCAATGCATAGAGCTGTGCAGTAGAGAGCAATGCATACAGCTGTGCTGCAGAGCGAGAAATGCATACAGCTGTTTAGGAGAGTGAACAACACATACAGCTGTTTAATAGAGCGAACACTCATGCAGCTGAATAGTAGAGCGAACACAGGTGCAGGTGTACAATAGAGTTGATAAAAAATACAGCTGTGAGGGAAATTTCTCGTAAATCTGATCCTTGGTCACATATACCAACACTCTTAACTATTTCGTATTAAATTACACCATGATTGACAAGTATGTTTCGATTGTACGTCAACTGCATAAGCGTGTGAATCAGAAAAGTTTTACTAGTCTTGAATGAATCACTGATAATTCAATAACAAGAATAACTCTTCATTTATAATTCATATATAATTAACAGCTAGGGAAATATGTTTGTATCTGTGAAAAACCCGTTTCGGATCGAATTTAATTAAAAACGCAATTACTCACTAATATTTTCTAGTGTGCTCCACATGATGTTTATTTTTCTTCACACAATTGTTTACAGGAGGATGACAACCTGCAACTGCTGGCTGAAGTGTCCCCCTCATCGTTCAGTATACCCGTGCGAAACAAAGGATGGATTTCCATCATTCTGTTGCCCAGTGGCGAGAACGCTCTGCTGCTGGCCGTGCAGTGCGAGCAATCCCGAGACAGTGTCGTGACCGTCCGCTCTGTGACCATCGAAAACTTTAGCCACGTCGCTGCTGGACAACTCGTCAACGTCACGAGTAATGTCAACTCTGCAATAGACGCCAAGTGCCTACTGAGTTAGTACCATGCTCTTCGTCTCAGCTTTCTCCGCGAATTAGACTGATGCTCTATTACATACAAAATTTCGAAAATGACATTTATTTACAACAAAAAATAAAAGTAAAGCTACGTACGAAATTGAAGTTGTCAGTATGCAAAATAGATGTAGAAACACAACGTTTCTACTTGTCTTGAAATCCTTGTACCTTAAACTCACAACCTGTTCATCGGAGAACAACACTTATAACAAAGGTAATCAATTTGATCTCGCCACATCTCTCGGCAGATTGAGGTTGCCTCAATATTCAATGCAGAATCATACATATGTCTTATCTAAATACAATTATTAAACCTCTTTAGGAACTGGATATACACTACGAGCATCTCGGATAACAAAGAATTTGTTCAAGCATTTCATTCCTGAGTAGAAGCATTCTTCAGCTGCATTGAGACCAAAAACAAATTCAATCAATTAGGTCTAGCCTTAAATACATGGTGTTTTTATATTTTTATAATCTTCTTCTCATGAAAAACAGGATAGGGGAAAGTAAGCAAAATTTACCCCAAAATAAATTAAACATACTACCTCTCTGTGTATATATATGATTATAGATCAATAAAATTTATTTCTTGATCTGCACACTAACAAGTTTCCTCGAGCACTTTGTTCTCAAGGCGCTACCAAGGCAAGTGAGATAACACATGGAGTGCATATTATTACAGAGATAATGTTTTTGAGCACTTCTCTAGGACAAACAGAGTTTATGACAGATGTGTCCATGTCTTAACCACAACTGAGCCCGTAGAATTGTGTGGTCATTGTGTGCACGAATGTTTTAACTCTTCAAAATTATTCAATAATACAGATAAAATTTATTCACAAAACTTGTTCGAAAAGTTGATTTGTGTGTTTTATAGTTCGTTCGTTATCCAATGCTCCACTGTGCATCGTTTTTTAACTCACTTTTTAATTCAAAGTTTTACTCGCAGATGTTGCAGATGAGGCGTCTACAGAAGCTCTGATGGAAGAGTCTGCTCCTAAAATGGGGACTTCGCTACCCTTGTATGTGGTCGTACCGGTAGTAGTTTGCGTAGTCTTCATAGTTGTGATCATCGCCTTATCTTCTCTTTTTATTTGGCAAAGGTATGAGTTGAAGAAGAGAAAAAATTCGTACCAACAAACAATTCTGAGAAAACAGGAAGAGCTTCAACAGTTAAATCATACATTACATAGTAATGAAAGACCTCAAGTTCCCCCAAGAACTCCCTACAATTCTAATCAGAGGATCAGCTTCCACAACAGTGACGACGAAGAGTGCCGGCAATTGAGACCAACAGGATCAGGTAGTGGTAGTGAAATGATAAGTGTGGCAGTGCATCCTAAGCCAAGAACTTACGTGCGAAACAAGAGCAGACAACATCTGGCCAATCAAATTTCTTACCCTTCTAATGCAAATAAATCAGAAGAAACAAAAAAGCAATGCGGAACTCTTTCAAAAATAATGAAAGGTTGTTCAATAACCTCCAAAAATATCACATCAAACAAACAAGCCAGCGAAAGTAAAGAGCTCTCGTGCATGAACGAAAAAAGTAATCACGAGAACGTGAACAGCAGAGAAGCAGAGGAAGAAATTGGAGGATTCAATGGGCCATACTGGCACCATTCTTTACGGCAGCCTCCAAGCCATAATCTGAAAACTTTCCAAGTTTAGTTGCAGGCCTACAGGAGCGAAAAACAATTAAACTATATTTATGTTGCTCCAACGACTGCGATTAACATTATTTTGAAGTGAAATTTCGCTTCGGAATATGACCAATAATTACTTAAATATTGTGAAAAAGATTGAGCGACGATCATACTTAAAAATCGAAAATGTTAAAATTGGATTTATTGTGCTACGCCATTGTTGTTTAATTTATATGTGACTTATAAACTAAAATAATTTTTAATCATGAAATAATTTAAAGAAATGGTGATCATGTTTGTAAACTATAAAATTAGTCTGTACCATGCTTCTAATAAAAAAACAAGCCATACATATAATACTGCTTCCCAAGTGCGTTATGACAATGTTCAGAAAAATTTCAGGACAAGATTAATTTTATATATATCATATTTTCAAATGTTCAGGGGCGAAAAATTTAATCGTCCGTAAAAAACAACTACCTTATCATCATCAAATACTCTATAGAACAATCATAATTTACTTCTGAAGCAATGAATTTTTAGGGTATCTGGCTTAATTACTCAGGGCTTAATATGTACAGTTAGTGAGAAAATTGTTCGAAATCCTTCAATACTCAATATTTTCATTTTATCTCCGAACACTGTGTTAGTGCAGTCACGAGGGTTCAATCTATATATAAATACGTGAAAATAAATAGAGAACCCAATTTTCAAGAGAGTATAGTGCTGTGATATCAACATAATAAATTTTCGAAAAACTTTTAGGGGTAAAATTATCCATATAGTGTAGTCATAAAAGTTACCTTTAATATAAAGATTTGACATTCATTATAACTTCGAGAAAGATTTGACAAACTTCATCACTCACACGTAAACATCACGGTAGGAAAGTCAAAAGCGCTTGGTGTTGACTCGTGAAAGAATGTTGTTGGCTTTCACGATTTGCAAATAGTCATGGCAACATTTATAAACGTTCATTCATCATGATATTTACGGTGCGTTATGTTTCAAGAAAGTTTTGACAGCTAGGAAGAGCGAAAAATTTATCAGCTCTTTGTAGGAAGAAGATGCTCTTATCGAGAATTAGGCGAGTATTGTATCGAAAAGTCAATGTCGGCTCCAATAGTAGCGCCGTAAGACATTGACAAGGTACTCGTACACCACAGCGTTATAGTATCTGAACGAGAAAGACACATGATGATCGACCAAAACGAACTCCTCTTTGCAAACCATGTCATGTTGCAGCTTGATTTAACTTCAAGACAAAGAAAATTGCTTTTGAAAGCAAGTGCCATGAACTGGCGAAAAAAATTGAGCTCCTGTAACATTTAGAGGAGACGGTAACGGTAGGAATCTGAAGAAATAGAGATTTTCAGTTTTTAAATTCATCTTATAGAGAAT
>JACJUY010000250.1:75948-242025 GCA_014220935.1 Platorchestia sp. MABIK
GGTCATTACGGCGATCCAAAATCAAAGCTCATAACATTTTCCTTTTGGTTGTTCAACACTTTTCACCTATAAAGCTATTTCATAGAGCGTGATGAAATCCCGAACTTGAGAAAAACGTGTCGCCATCCATCTCGCATGGCTGCTAGACAGCGACTGAAGCGAATGTAAAATTGTAAAATAAACCAAATGGTAACGGATCGCTACGAAACCGTGAAGCGTGTGACAGCTCTCTTCATAATTCCGTCAAGCTACCCGATTAATTTGGTAACGTAGCGCTACGGTTTGGTCGTCGTGTGACGCCGCCTTAAATTAGAATGCTGCTCATTTACCTTTACGAAGCCTTTACATGGAGTGTTCCCAAAGAAATATCACTGGCGACCAATGCTTCAAGAAAAAGCATTAATGGAAAACGGAAGGATCCTACTCGTGTAGTAATTTGAATTTATATACCTGCTTTTTCTTTCGTATCTATGTTTATATGTAAACGTATTTATTGAAACACACTTTCTGCGTCACGCCTTCTTAATTAAACAACATCACTAAGCACAATTAATGGCGTACTACATGTACTAACATCGTTCATTTTTCGACAGAACGCAGTCATTCTCTCCATGACATTATTCGTTAATAAAAATTCAAGCGTAGTCTGTAGCTGTTAGTCGACATGAGTGACTCGTCGTCGGGCGAACGTACCGCCGTATCGGTTCTGCGTTTCCTTTCGATTAACGTACGTTTACAGTGTTCCGCCAGCAGCATTCCTCTGAGTGGGGTAGAGAAACTAGAACGCCTGTCGGGCTATCTGAATGAAAAATTTGTGTGGCTTTGTCTGGCTAGCAGAAATATTGCATGATCGCGTTTTTGAATCTGCCTTTGCACACAACTTTGACTATCAAGTTCGAACATTTTTGTATACAGTAGCCATAACGCGATGATGCTAGATTGCGTGTCCAATAATCTTATTTTTTCGTTGCGTCCCGATTCGATGAAAAACATTAAGGTTCCTCTAATTTTGTTGCATATTGTTCAGAGCAAGATTTGGCGATTTTCTGATCTCATCCTTCGATCCAAAAACAATGCATTGCGTTTTACTTGACCCTTTGGGTACTCACGGCTACTCCAGTGCCAAGATGGCTAGTTCTTCCATTTGAGGGCATCTAACCTAATTTTAAAGTAATTTAACTAGTGAGGGAAAATTTTGGAGTAAATAATAAAATTAAGAAAATTACAAGCATTCATGAAACTAGTTTTTAGACATCCCAGAAGCCTGTACGCGTAAATTACCATTGGTCCTTGCATATAGCAGGAACCTCTAAGTTCCTGCTACAGGGTCCGTGCAACATATTCAATTACCTTTCTATTTAACATGAGTGAATTGTTTAAACTTCGTTTATTTCTTTGATAAATTCGAGCAAAAACTTACGAATAATTTCTTCGTAAATTCAAAAACTTTATTATCAACGTCGAAACTTTCTGTCGCCTAGCATGGAGCTTTAAACATTAAAAAAATTTTTAACTTAAAATTAAGAAGTATGCACTTGCTTAAGCCAAAAGCACCCACACTAGGACAATTTCATTGACAATTATGGGAAAGGACAAGTTTTTCCGGTGAAAATTTTTTCTTAAGCCATTTGAATTGTCGTAAGCCAAGTTCAAGGCCATTTTGACCATACGACGATTTCATGATGTTTAGGAAGCTTTCAGCGTTGATTTATGTTCATTTACAATAGCTCTCGAACTTGTCAGAGCCATTTGAACATCATCTGCATACATTGAGAATTTGCTCACATGGTGGGGAAATCTTTAAAGAAAATGAAAAATAAGAGCACGCCAAGGATTGAACTTTAAGGAACGCCAAAGTTATTTGGTGCGACTGGTGGTATTTTGTAATTTAGAAAGCGGTTCAGTGAGTCATGGAAGCGATGGTTTGTTTATGGTTAGTTTCCCCTGATCAGGATATTTTTTTACGGCTTTAAATCTAATTATTCCCGAACAAATCCGGAGTGCTGAAAAACGCTAGCAGTTTTTTATACATTGAAGGCTAATGCTATCATTCCCAACTGCTTTCATAATGTTTAAGGAATGATAAAGCATACTTATGTTATTTAATGCTTTGATCTTGAACTTTAAATGGCGATCCTCGTATCTTTCAATTATGAAATTTTCTGGTAAAACAAATGCTGCCTTGATAAATTGCTTTCAATTCACATGAAATGGAAAATTTAAAATCTATTTAATTATGAGCAATACAAGAGATTTTCACTCCAATACCTGGTCCGTAGTTTCAGAAGGAACTTCTGAAGGAAGTATCAAGTCTTTAGTCGACAGCATGCCTGTTCAAAATGAATGCTCGGACTTGAGAATGTTCCACTGCACCAACAAAATGGACAAATGCAGTCCACAAAAAGGGTGTGATGAAACAGGTTTATCGAAACGAAGACTTCTCGCCCGAAAATGCAACTAATGCTCTGAGCATTTTTTTATTCATCTTACTTAAAAAAATTCCCTATAAACAGCAGCTAGCGCCTGCTGAAACATTAGAATAAAAAGGTGTCTCAAAAGGACATCATATCTACGGACGCTGCCTAGGAGTTACAATTGCCACGCCCTGATGAAAGAGCTCAGGAATTCTCAGAGCCCTTTCCTGACAACAATCAAATTTCAAAAGAACGCCCATGTATGATTTCCCTCGACGCACTAAATACAGCCTGCATTATTTGTTAACTAAACTTTAGCAGTGATGAAAAACAAAGGGCACACCTAGAACTTTCGATATTTTCCCCCTCTTCTCAATTAATTAGCTTCCACACCTGCCGAAAGCAGGCAGGAGCTGGAATGCAATCGACGAACAAGAAGAAATTCACTCCGCATGGCTATTCAGGCCTGAGCTTGGCATCAGTCACAGTTCTTTGAGTCCAATTAAATCATCAAGGCGTACGTCATTGCTGCAAAGTACATAGAGCTTTGTAGTTCCTACGCGTGTGTCGACATCAGCGAAATGATAACCTTCAAGAATTGAAGGTCTTGTGCGTAGATGCCGTAGGACGCTGGGAGGGGACTCCAAAGTTTGGTTTTCGCTGCTCTCGATGTCCTCCAGCTGGGCTCTCTTCGTTTTCGGTTGGGGCTGCCACAGTGCCCATGGAATGAAGGAAGACAGCTGCAACAGGCACTCATGTGCGAAGTTTGCTAGGAAACTCTAATGCTGATTCTTGTACGTCTGCAGATCTGCGTCATTACTTAAACCTCATATTTTTCTCAAGCATCTAAAATCTTCATTCTCAAGTAATGGCAGCACAATTTTTTTCATACTGACAAATTCAACTTCAAATTAAGTTTTATATTCTATCTAGTTTAACTGTAGAATAACGTCGTCGCTTGCTTAGCTCAAATTACTCGCTTTGCTGTAAAGCCCTCATTATTCAATGCTCATAAATAACATTCAGCTATTTGAATTTTTTCTCCCAATTGGCTGTGTTCGCATAGATCTATTTTCAGCCAAGAAACTTTCCTGACTAGTGATCTATAAGTACGGTGGAGAGTTCATTCGATATTTCCATTTTATCTTTCAATTCGCAAGAACTTCAACATATATCTATTTTCAGTGTAAGCAATAATGTATTCCAACCGTGCAGGCCCAGCAACCGAGATCCACTCGGGGTGCAAAGGGAATGACGTCTTCGTCTTGTGCTTTGAACGCCGCAACCCGACTGTGCCGGGTCCGAATCTAGGAGTTCTATGCGAAGAGTTAGACCATACTTGCTTAGTTCCTTAAAGGAAGGAACAAAGGAAGGAATAGTCCGCCAGATTTTGCTATGTGTACGAATCCTGATACAACTTTTGAAAAAATGCTTCATTCCACACTTCGTGCTCGTATTACACCTTGAAGCAAATGAACTAAACAATTAGGGTCAGTTATAAAAGAAAATATAGTTTTCCCGACCAATGAGGTTGAGCTTTAGTCACTTTAATTTACTTTCTCAATGAAAGCAAAAGTAATGAGCAACAGATTTGAAATACATGAAATAACTTTAATGCACCTTAAATCTGTCAAAACAGAATATGGTCAAAGCCGATCAAAGTTTCCCACGCCCTATGAATAAAGAAATGTCGATTTTGTCTTCATTTTCCTCCTAAATGTTCTTTGTGACGCAATACCTTAAGTAACGTACACTTCAGCAAGGATAACAGAAACTTCTTCCACTGAACTACATTAGTTTTACTTCTCAGTTTCATAAGTCAATGAACCAATTTTGCTTTTTTCAACGAATAAGCCTTAAAATAAGTTGACGTAGGCAAATTCAAATCGGCGCCTTGCCAGGAAACTTTCAGCAACTCTAACATGCTGGACGACGTGAGCCGCTACGTCACTAGACAAAGGAGGCAGAATCAATCGCAAAAAATCTCGGAAGATACGTACAAAATTTTTTTTCAAATTCGGCAGCAAAATTTTTAGCCACAATTTATGAAAAAATGAAATTTCACTTTCTTGAATTCAACGTACATTTGAACATCAGCGTGAGCTCAACTTTATACTTAACCCCCATCTGCACACACAGCGGCCCAAACAACAAGAGGTGATATCGAAATCATGGCGCAAGTTCAAAAGAACAGACCCCACATTACCCAAGATCAACTTCTGGAAAATATTCAGCAACGCTCAGGTCTCTGGAGAGCATCAAAAGCGTCACCTAAAACGTCCTAAGAAATCTAGCACAATGAAAAAATAAGCCAGCTTCGATTTGAGAGTGTCCTTCAGTTTGAAGTTAATGTTGGTGTCGGTAGATGTCGTACGGTGCTCTCAGCTCAACACGAAGTAGAAAAACGAAAAACGTGAGTGGAAGCAGTGCATAAGAAGGTAATTTTAATTTTATTTTTTGACACTGTCACTGGACGCCTGCCCGCGTGTGATGGGGTTGACCTGTCTCGTGCGGGGGGAGAGGCTGCACTCAATGAAGAGGTCGGGCTAAACCAGCTATGGCGGGCGGGCTTCACTGTGGAAGATGGTTGTGCTGGGCTGCTACTGATCCGGGCAGTTCTTGTGCGGCCAGTGCTGCCTCTCTCGCCTCCTAGTGACTAAGAGTGACCAAGGGTGATTGATTGTGGCCTGCTGTCGGCTACCCTCCCGTACGGAGGAGAAGCCTGGTATATGTATGTACTACAGTATTCTTTCTGGCGTAGAACGTTCTTAGATCATACACTTTTCACTAGAACAATACTTGAAACATCAGAACGAGTCAAGTTGATGTAGCTCTCTTCAAAACTGGTACAATAGCGTTACAACAAATTAAGCGTTCTCTGGTGAAAGAAAAACCAGATGTTCAATTAGTACGCTAAATGAACCGCAAGTGATGTACCCTTTTCACAGTGGGTAACGAGCAAATTCTTTCTAGCGAACCCCACCTAACTTCGAGCGCTGCAACTTTCACTCTACAGGCGCAAAAAAAATTTACTTTCCCCTATAGTTTAAATTTTCAACTATTTTCTCGAAACAACTAAAAAAGAAGTTGGACGAGTAAATGATTTTGACTTAAAAGAATCTAAAAACATGGATTTAAGCTTCTCCCTGTCAAAATAGAAAATGATAGTTTTCTGATTTTCATCCCAATAGCAGATTCATTTAACACCAAAGTTAACAACCCAGCAGATAACATAAAAGCGCTTACGCCACGAAATCTGAGCATGCAAGCTCATGAGAAAAAAATACGGTGCACTGCACAGATCACGAACTCACATACAAGACTTCTCTGTTATTTAATTAGGACTTCCATTCAGAAATAAAGGAAAGTCTGAGCACCAGTCACCGCACACGTTTCAGTATGCTAGAACTCCAGAGTCAGGCTTTAAGTGACATAAACTGATCACAATTAAAATACAGCACATAATAGTTTTAAAAAGAACTTATACAAAATAAAGACCGACGTTCAAAGCTCCATTTAGATACGATAAGTACTTCTAACTCAAATGAAGTACTCTCTGCCTCAAGCAATTAGCGTAACTAAAGACGATTATTCAAACCTATATATTCGACACTGACTACAGCTACAAATAATCCAACACACTGCAAGAGTGCAGAAGTAATCATTAAGTAGGTGTTTAAATAATTCCTTATTACGACCACAACCGACGATGCTAAGTGAAGAAAAGAAGTTGAGTCACCTATTGTGTAAATGGGCAGCGTGAAGCTGCGCAGTTTTGAGGCCCAACTTCCTGAATTCGACTTCAATCCAATCAGTGATGCGCTTCATGGCCTCCAATTTCGTGACCCGCTCGTGGCTGAGCTGAGCCAGCAGCGGCCCGGTATCCAGAGGCTCTCCCACCACTACAGTGACTTTACTGCGTACGCGAGGTATGAATGGACGAGTGTTGGGTAAAATTGAATCCATTCCGAGGTGATATATTAGCAAAATAATGGGAGCTTTTCCAGGGAAACGAGCTAAATCCTTATTATCAACAGCATAATTTTCTTCCTTACTTTGATCAGGAATACACTTGCTCCCGTAATCATTACAAGACTTGGAAGAACCAGCAACTAAAAAAGTATCTTTAGTGTATCGTAAAGAATCTCTCACCTTTTCCAACATTGAATTTAATGCAGAGAAAGTATTAGCTACATAGTTTTTAACTGTTTGAAGGAAAGGAAATGAAATGTTTGTGGTCAGTTGAGAGGGCTGGCTGAGCTCCATGGAGTTGTGAAGAAAACTTTGACCCGTCCAGCAGTCGTACACGAGCCGACCGATCCCCCACTTGAGGCGCAGCGTCTCCTGTGTCTCGTTCACTTTGCCCTCCGGGAAAATGTGCACCCAGCATCCTTCGCGCAGACGCGAACAGCAAAAATCCATCCCGTACTGCGCAGAGTAGAGAATGTTTTTTTGTAAAGTAATTACGTTATAGATAAAAATGAACTAAGCACTGCTGATGATAAGTATGAAAAAATTATTTTAGACGATTCATATCATTATTAGATTATAAGTTTGCCACCGAGCCCTTGCAACTTTCAGTCAGGTGGTCAAGCCTCGCAAGCCAATCAACTCGGCAATCACCATCACAAATTTTCTACCCTCCTTTTTTCACGCTACTAAGCACTAAAGATTATAAATTTAAATCATAACATTTACTGTTCGCACAGCATAGAAGATTTTGTTAACACTGATTCTCATTGAAAACTCATTGAAGCTAGTTAAGAGCATAAATAATTTTCCACAGCTACGCTGAGTAGACCTCGGCCCATAACTCCACACAGAACTGGAAGACTCAGAGACAGACCGAAGCCCAAAACACTGCCCATGAGCGTGATGGCCGTGACGAGACTACTACTTGAGTCTGCTGGTGCTTCAAAATGCCAACACTGGTACCTGAGTATGAACCTTCATGGCACGCCAAGGAACACGTCGCAACTACACATCACCTAGATTTGCAGAACAAGGGATCCGTGAATGATTTTATCGCTGTAAGTTAATTTACCACAACAGAAGTATTTCCAAGAGAGGAAGGAAGAGCATAAAATTGAGGAAACGAGGAATCTCCGTACAATGTGTACCATCACACTCTGCACATGGAAACAGCAAGATAGGAAGAAGTTTATGAAACAAGATAAAAGTTGAAGATGAAAATATTTCGTACTGATAAAAAGTTGCAGTTAATTGAAAAAAGATGATTCGTAACTACCCAAAAAACGTTTTCTGTTTCAAAATGAGGAAGGCCTACCTAATCCTTAACTCGGGACCTCGTATTTCCCCTGAGAGCGCTAATTCCCTCACATGAGAGTTGCATCAATCTGAGGGAGGATAATAATTTCGTCATCTATTTTGTAACAATCCTCCACTTAACACCTCATTCTCATCTTATTTTCGTACCTTTGATTCATTTTCCTTCATATTTTCCACATATATATATCAAGATGAAGTGATATTTTCCCATCATAACATATTTTGTCATCATCAAGTCCCTTGATGAATTTACATTAAGTAATACTTTTTATATCAAGTGATGAAAGACCCATGAAAGATCCTTACTGTAAGAGAAGATTAAATTAGACTTGATCAGATTAGATGTTAGTTTGGGCCTCCCTAACTGCTAAAAAAGCATTCCAAAGAGAGGAGGGAGGAAGGCACCATTTGGTATGGAGATAAGGGAATGCAGAATGTATGTAGAAAGGGCATAGAACCAGTAAGTTGAGGACGAAGTTCATGAAACAAGATAAAAGTTGAAGGAGAAAGTAGAAAGTGCTGAAAAACATGACAGCAGTGAACTAAAACAGGTGGTCCTTAACATAACAAAAAACATTTTTATTTCAACAAAAAGAAGGCCTACCTAGCTATCAGCTCGGTCACTCACACATTTTCCCCCTGGGAGCGCTAATTCCCATAGACATAATAGTTATATCCCCCTGAGAGGGACTGTAAGTGTCAGCAACAAGTTGTATTAAACAGCAACAATGTCTCTACCTTCATGTTAGCTATGGATGGCAACGTTCTTGTGATCTACTCCTCCACCTCAACTCATAGTTAGAATACTGCCACACTAATCATCACTCCTCCAATGAAAAATCAAATAAATCAAAGTTCACTAATGCGTCAAAATCATCAAGATATCAATACATGCAGCAAAATGAGTTAGATAGCGCTTCAGTAGCTCAGACTGCATTGCACTGAAAGCGCCAAAAATTCAGGTACCGGTTTTCCTTATCGCTACAACAAACAGTGGATTGCAAATTTTCAAAGGTAATTATTAACAACATCACAATGTTTTTAAACAAAACAAAAGTGTTATATTCTTAAATAAAGTCTAAAGAAGATACCTCATTGACAAGGTACATTGAGGTTTCTCAGATCGTCAGGTCATAGAAGTTGCCAAATTTCTATATTTATCACATCTTTTGTCGGTTTGATGAATTTACACTAAATTAAATAACTTGTTTACTTCCTGGTTAATCCAAAGATTTTGTTTATACCTTTCAGAGATATTTTTTTTTGAACTCCCACAAGATGAGCAACAAGTAAACGCTGATAAAAGATATTGAACTTAAAACGTAAACTTTACTAATGAAAAGAAATACAATCACTCAAGAATCTGAACCTACATTTAATAGCTCACTGTCTGCAATATTTCTTCAAAATGATGCAACGTCAGAGAGAAACTACATTATGAAAATGATGAATGGAACAGTCATTAAAATAATTAAGTTTTTATTTTCGTTATAGTTGGGTTATGATGTAGAATAATTTACCTGAAATACTCCTTTGCCTCTGATGCAAGGCACACATTTGCCTGCGCTAAAGAGCCACGAATGGAAGGGCTTCGTAAAGAGCACGTCGTGAGCAGCAAGAGACCAGCGCATGCGGTGAGCTGACCGCAACGTGCGCCACGGCAGCACACCTGCCCACATCCAACGCTATGTAAGTACCACTACCGCTGCTACTTCAGTTGTCTCTTGTTCCATCTACAGCTCCAGAAATGCAGGCGCATGAATACTTTCAGTTGTTTAGTGTGTCGTACATCACTGACCCAGAGCAAGTTATAAGCCACTAGGATTGTTTGGTTTATGGTAACTATTAGGTTATTCAAAAGAGTTCCTGCTCTCATTTCTACTGACGACTAAATGTGGAAGTATTTTGAGGCCATGCAACCAAATAAATTTTGGTCCTGCTCTACTAACAGTTTACTTCAAAATTGATTAGTGTACTAATTAACTTTAAGGTAAATGATCATTTTTTTGTGAATGTATCCCTTGCATTTCTAAATTTGTGTTGTGATTACAGTAAACAATACAGTACAAAATGATGCTCTGCTCTCAAAACCAGCAATAAAAAACTCCACCACAACTAACACAACTACGACCTGTAGAACTCAGGAATGGGATTGAATAACCTATTAAGTAAAACCCATAGAAGCCTAGCAAACCATTCTCCAGGAGAACCAACTAATACAATGTTTTTTTCAAAATATTTGAATTTTTCAAATAGAACAGCCCATTTGAAGTTAATTGGGAAATGCAATGCAAGATAGCTTCCTTCATTTAGGGTGAATTTCAACAAAATTTCCTTCAAAAACGAATTGTAAGTGCGCAACCTGACTACTTACCAAGCAATATTAACTCGTTTAGGTTGCTGTAATGAATTATGACATAATGAATGTTAACTCGTTTTGGTTGCTGCAATGAATTATGAAATAATGAATGCTAACTCGTTTTGGCTCCTGTAATGAATTATGAAAAAATGAATGACACCAAGTGTGTATGGATACTCACACGCCTTTAATCAGTCCCATGTTTCTTATGGACACTTCTCCTTAAAAAAAGTGAAAAATATGTGTTCAATTAAACAAAAAATTGATGCACATGCATGAAATTATGTAATGAACATGCAGAAACCTCTTTGTAACTACTTCTGAGGTTGCATTTCTTTATTTTGTTGAATTGCTTTTTTTTTTCATGTGATAAGGATTAAAGTGCATCACTTCAAATGTCAGAAATTTCTACAAATACACGTAACACATACATTTAACTCTCCACTCATGAACTACAGGGTGCGTAAGTAGAGTATCTGAGGAGACTTATATTTTTGTAATTTAAACTAACCCGATAATAATCAACGCAATTTTCCTTTCAGAAGATCCCATGGCAGTTATTGCTATAACTAATGAAATGAAAAGACACGCTGTAATAGTGTCTATAAAAGCGAAACACCAATTTAGAAATCGCAAGAATTCTAACGGTAGCCAGATATTTCGTTTGCAAAGATATAAAGGAGCTGAATGAAAACAATGGAGATGAATTGACCACGAGCATGAGAAAACAGCATTGTCAACGCTCTGTTTCACTCAGAGCACAGAGTTTCTAGCAACAGTTATGGTTTTCGGTGTTGTTAGCAGCAAAGGGCACAACATGCCTTCTCATTTTTTTCACAGGGCCTTAGAGCCAGTGCAGATGCCTATGTCAAGACTCTTCAAATCCTTCCTAAGCCTTGGATGGACAGCATAGCCAATGGAAGGGCCTACAGTGGGGGGAGAAGGGGAATAATACAACACGTTGATTAAATTGCTAGATTTCACATTTTTTAATTATGTACAATTAGGAACGAAAATTGAAATATATCTGAACATTTATATTACAGGTAAATAATATCTCTAAAACTCACAAATTTTCAACAGAAAAAATTTAGAGGAACATGTGTAATAAATACATGAACAAAAGTCTACAACACATTTCAAGATATATGATACGTACATTAATACTTCGTTGCATAGCCATTATTAATTAAGGTTTTGAGACATTCAGAGTAGTTCACTATCAGCCTTTCACAAGTTTTGGGTGTAATCTTATTCCATTCTACAGTGCAAATTTCCTTGAGTTCAATGATATTATTGGGACCTCTCTCCTCTCTTCTGAATCTTCAATTTCAATTTTCTTCACAAGTTTTCCCGATTTATGTCCGGGGATTGACTTGGCTGCATCCATAAATGCTCATCTTATTCATCCTCAACCATTCCTTGGTTTCATTTGCAGTATGCTTTGGATCGCTGTCTTCTTGGATTGGAAAGTTCATTTGTTGCAATTTTAACAAACGAGCTGAAGGTAGGAGTTGCGCTTCCAATATTTCACGATATTTTCTTCCATTCGTGGTTCTTTCAATGATGTGAAGTTTACCTACCACTTATGAGCTGAAATATCCATCCCCACACAATGGTTTAGCCACCTTCAAACTTAACAGTGGGTGTGGTGCACTTTGGCTTACACTCCTGGTTTTTTTTGCCTCCAAACATGGTATGTGCTGTTTCTCTCAAATGCAGTGCACTGTATTTTTCCTTTTTTGAGCTCGCATGCTCAGATTTCGTGGCGTAAGCGCTTTTATGTTATCTGCCGAGTTGTTGACTTTGGTTTTGAATGAATCCGCCATTGGGATAAAAATCAGAGAACTATCAATTTCTGTTTTGACAGGGAGAAGCTAAAATCTATATTTTTAGATTCTTTTAAGTCAAAATCATTTACTCATCCAACTTCTTTTTTTAGTTGTTTCGAGAAAATAGTTGAAAATTTTAACTAGGAGGGGAAAGTAAATTTTTACGTATTATGGTTCCAATTGAGGCTGTAGAAACACACAGTTGTGTACAAATATTTCGATATCCCAAACTTCGACTATGGAGCTCCATAATAATTTCACGGTCTTGGCTGATGTCCTTATTCTTACCCATGCTTACTACCTTTCAGAACGAGAGCTGCTGTACCAATGACACATTGTGGAGATAAATGCTGACGAAAGTTCGGTTGCCAAAGAGTAGAATGCATTAGAACGTTCTGGAATCATCCTGCAATGATTTTAATGTATTATATCGAGAAAAAGGTCAGGTGTTGTAAACTTTTGCTCAAGTATTTATAATACATGCTCATACTGAAAAAATATCCAGAGGATTATTTTCAATTAAATATTATTGGGTTTATGATGTATTATTGCCCTTTTTATACTATTGTTTATACTTAGTCTAATTTTCGGAATTGTACGTGGTTTGGGAATGTGGAATCTCGCGATTTAATCTACGTATTGTATTATTTTGCCACTCCACTGTATGTCTTTCAACAAGATTCGGCTCCAACCCAAAAAGCTCTCAAAACCCAGGATTGGATGGCCGAGAATTTTCATGATGATGTCACACCAAACTTATGGCCTCCTAACTCACCAGACCTAAATCCTATCTATTATTAAGTGTGGGCGTCATTGAAAAGGAAGTTAACATGCATCCCCATACACCAAATCCTCTCTGATGGAAGCAATAGCCCGAGCAATGGAGGGCATAAATAAAGACCACCTGATCAAAGCTTGCAGTCGCTTTCGGACTCGAGTTGAGTCGGTGATAGAAATCGAAGGAGAATACATTGAATAAAACGTATGTTAATATTATGTTTATTAGTGTACACGACCCATGAAAAATGATGGGATTTAATATCTTCCTTATAATTTCCTTCCAAATGTGAATGACAAACAAATATATCCATCCTAATAGAACCCGCGGTAAAAATTTCCATGTACTTGTGCACTGGTGAAACTCGTATCCCAGATACGGTCATTACGCATCCTCATGAGCGTCACAGAGAGACGGAAGAAGCAGACACCAAACAAACTCACCAAGAGTATTATTACGTAAGATTGTAATTACGTTCAGTACATTGTAATATGCAATACCCTGCCGATCTCGCTATCCACGATACGGACTCGAGTACATAAGGCTCTGGATCTCTCTAATTTTTAAAAAGTGACTGATTATAGTGTACTTGTACACCGAAAATGAGTATTAATTTACCAGTGAACTGAAACTAAGACCGCCAGTTCTAATTTCTTCCTATCTGTTCTTAAGAGCATGACACGAAACACATAGTAGCGGCCATAAAGGTTCGGACAACTAACAACTTGACAAACTATCAACTATAACATCAATGCTAGAAGCTGCAATGAGCTTAATTTATACACACATGTGAAGCCAAATGTCTTACTAAACAGGTGTTAAAATCTTAAATCATTTGGGTGAACAAAGCACAAGTTGCAAACAAATACATTCAGGTGCCGGTTTTCAGCAAAAATTTCAAGCGGTCAACAAAATTCCGACATACATTATAGAAACTGAATAAATATTTGAAATGTGCTAACAAAATGAAATTAACATCGTAACAAAGTAATTAACAATTTAATATTTGGTATGGTGCCCTTTATTATCGATAACGGCTTGACGGCTTCTGCTACAAAACTTCACCAAGTGGCTGCATCCTCCTTGTGTTATTTTTGCCCCTTCATCTTGCGAAGCGATCCACAAATCTTTCAAATTTCCGGGATTCCTTGCCTTTGTCCTTTCTCTTAAAAGTTTCCAAACATTCTCGATGGGATTCAAATCAGGGCTTTGCGCTGGCCAGTCCATAACAGTGAGTTCTTCTCGATCCAGGAATGACTTCACCAATTTTTCAGTGTGACACGGAACATTGTCTTGCATAAGAATGGGGTCTTTGGTTGGAGAGTCCTTCATAACTGGTACCATATGTTTTTGCAGAAGTTCCTTGTACACTGGCGCATTTACCCTTCCTTCCAGTCTAACTAGGGGACCGGTTCCTTTTACTTAAATCACGCCGAAGATCATAATGCTACCTCCACCAAACTTGACACTGGATTTGACACACTATTTGGACAATCTTACGCCATTTTATCAAACAACAAATCTTTCTCAATCTGATCCAAACAAACTGAACTTCAATTTGTCACTGAAGTACACTTTTGCCCAGTATCATCAGTCCAGAGAACATGCTGTGTAGCAAAGCCCAACCTAGCATTTCTGTTCTTCTTGCTGACCATGGATTTTTGACAGCCGGAGTTCTAGCATGCAGGTTTTCTTCTTCAAGGCGGCGTGAAACAGTCTTCCTGGAAACTCTGAAATCAAGGGACTCGCTAGCTTCACGAGAAATTCCTGTTGCAGTTTTGAAACGGTCCTCTTAGCAAGTTCAACCAATGCAGTATATTCTCTTGCTGGGGTTTTGCAAGGTCTGCTATTTGACACACCAGCGCTGTCCTTCTCATATTTAGCCAAAATATCACCAACACTTTTAGGTCGCTTGACTGTGTTGGCTATTGCCTTATCGACAGCTTCTCTTCAAGGCGCAATTTCACAATCGACTCTCGAACAGAAGCAGGTATAGGCACTCCCCTAGGCATGTTGATGCGTCAGCTGCTACGCAGATGACACAAGTCTTATCTGGATCAATCTATCAAACTTTCTCTTTGGCAACATTTGTTTACTCAAACATGAATGTGGAAAAGAATAAATGTCCAAACTTTTTTGACAACATGAAGTTTTTACTATTCTAGTGTATTTGTTTACAACTTGTATTTTGTTCACCGAAAGATTTAAGATCTCAACACCCGTTGGGTAAGACATGTGGCTTCACACGTATGTATAAATTGAGCTCATTGCAGCTTCTAGTATTGAAGTTATTGATGATAGTTTGTCGAATTGTTAGTTGTCCGAACCATTATGGCCGCTACTGTATATATAAATACATGACGGTCATTCTTAGTAGTAGATAGATTTGTTTTTGTTACAAGAGATTAAAATTTCAACGATGAACAGTTTCATTTTCTGTTTTTCCAAAAGTGCGTAATGTGTTCTTAAATACCATATGCACCCTGTGTGTAAGAGATAAACAACTTTAGCTGCTTTAAGTTTTTAAAAGTCAAATATATACAGTGAAGCTTTTCAATTTGACAAGTTCCCTGATTTTCCTTGCATTCAGGGAAATGCAGCAGAATTACTGAACTTACGAGGCAACAGGATTGAGGGTTCTCTCAGTATAAAATAGTAACACTCATTAATTTGTTACATTCAAAACTTTGTATTTCCTATCCTAATTCGAAATCAATTCATGTAAGTAGCAAAGGGTAGTTATCAAATACAAAATTGAAACAGTTTCAGAATTATAATTAAGTAAATAAAACCAAAAAGAGCCTCTAAAAACTAAAACACAAAGCGTTAAGGTTTATTCAAAAACAAGTATTTTCTAATTCTAAATTGGTCTCTCATTCAGCTACAGGAATCCCTTGTTAAAGGCGGTTTTAAAATATGCTGTTTTGATTAGTGCTATAAAATATTTTGAAACTATCTCATGAAATATGCGGCATAAGTTTTGAATGGTGAGCTCATTTCATCAATTCCGCCGTTTTCAAATGAACGACAACAGCCTCAAGTGATGGACACCTGCACGTCGCGTCCTCAGTGGCAAGGCCCGACACTCCAGCATTGCACCAGGTCTTGCCGTCAGAAAACGTACTCAGTACTTTCGTTGTTACACGTATCGGAATCAATTTTGCAAGTGAATTGATTCTCTACTTTAAAACAATAGCTTCAAACAAGTTAAGGAAACATGAAATTATTACTTTAGATACTAAATTTGTAATTCAATAGTGGCGACAGTAAAACAAGCATAAGTAAAGCAATCGGGTATGGCAAATCAACAATACTCGTAAGCGCCATTCTACACAAAGAAGACGATTATCGAGAAAAGGAAAAGTGACATCCACGCCATCTATATGGCATGCAATGCACACGAAGTAAGAAATAGAAGTTCATTAATGATTGAAAGGAAAAATTTGCTTTTTACTTGGTTGGAACATCGCAATCAGAAACGAATTCCCATTGATGAAAATAACATTAAGATGAAATCCTTGAGTCTTTTCTTTACATTGAAAAAGAAAAAATATCCAGGGGATTCTTCAACATTTTTAGCATTTTAAGCAAGTAAAGCTGTGCTCTCGGAATTCTAATTTATTCTGATTAATTCTTTCAAAGAAAGTTTTAAAAATAGAGGCAGTTTCTACAAGAAAACAATTTTTACTTGCCATTGGTACACTTAGAAGATTCATTGCATTGATACCAATATTTATTGAGTTTGATTAGTGCAGTTTTGACGAATGCGGCGTTTTTCAAGGATTAATTAACCGCAATAATCAAGGGATTACTGTACTGTCCCATGGTGAGAGAACACACAAAAACTTGAAAAACCAATATCTCATTAGTTTTAATTTTCCCTTATTGCTAAATATCGGGTTAGCCAAAAAGTTCGTTCCGTTTCTCGAATGTCATCTTTCCGACCTCCTGAAGATTGTTTTTACGTTCTTATTCTGTAAATCCTGTATTTGTTACAGAGAGCTTGCTTGCGTCAGTGTGTAATACGAGTAAGACTCCAAGTAGAGAAGTTCCAACATTTTTACTTGCATTTGAGCCCTTGAAATGGTGGACCGAGCAGAGCACTACTGATATCTATGCTTTTTCCTCTAAATAAGAAAGGAAAGCAACAGAAACTACCCATACACATGGCACATATTTGTGCATGTAACTGTTGTTTTCTTTCCTTTCTGAAGTAAAAAAGTATTAGCTATCGGTAGTGCTCTGCTTGGCCCATTATTTCATGGGCTCAATGCAAGCAAATTTGTCAGAACCTCTATACTTGGAGGCTTATTGCACACTGACTTAAACATGCTCTTTGTACCGAATACAGGATTTAGAGAATAAGAACATAAAACGATCTTTAGGTCAGAAAGATGACATTCAAAAAATGAACGAACTTTTCGGCCAACCCAATAGTTTTGAGGTGCATTCAAAGGTCTTTTGATGTTTTGATTCATTACCAAAGACTGATCAAATTGATAACCATTATAGGAAAATAGGATACTTCAGCATTAAAGGCACAAATGAAGTTCAGAGTAAAAAGGTGACATCTCACCGAACAAGAAAGGATCATCCATGCAGCTGTGGTGGTTACTGACGGTGATGAGAGGCTGGTCTGTGGGCCGCTCATTCACCCACCAGCTGAAGGTGGCACCATTGTGCACAGCCACAGAGTTCAGGTGACCTGCACATATGGAGTTCCTTAATTTCAAGCACCACAATGATTTTCAAGTTCATACCTAATTACGGATTACAAAGTAATACAATATTTCTCTACACAAGCTGCCATTACCAATTATTAACTTATTAAATCTCAGCTTCTCAACAATATTTAAATGGAAACTATTGTAACAGTTGAAACCATAATGGTGATAATGCCCGTAGCATATTAGACTACCATAAAACTGTATGAGGTAAACCATTATATATCTGGTTCATTTTTGCAATAAATTGCCACCATAATATAATCATCACAAATAAGAACTTGCACAAGATTAGATAAGTCAGTTTAAGCTGCCCTAACTGCAGCAAAGGTCTTCCAAAAAGAAAAAGGATGAGAACACCATTTAGTATGGAGTTAAGGGAACACATAATTTATGAAAAAGGTGCATTATCGCACAAGATAGAAACAGTAAATTAAGATGAAAGACTATGAAACAAGATAAAAGTTAGAGAAGGGAGGTGGAGAAAAATAAGACAACAGTGAACTGAAATATGTAAGATGCTTCTTAACATGGCAAAAAAATATTTCATTTCAACAAAAAGAAGGCCTACTTAACTCACAGCTAGGGACCTTATATCACCCCTTGGGAGCACTAATTCCCACAGATACAGTAGTTATTTATCCCCCTGAGAAGACAAATAAATGAGAAATGCTATGTCAAATGCAACTACATATTTATTAATCTACATATACTTGACAACAATTCTGTATTTTTCAACTAATGCTTTTCAGCTACAAAAAATTTTGTTTTAATTCAAGGAAAGTAAAAAAACTATTATCAAAAAAGCCTTGAATGATGAAGATGCAGTTTACACACTTGAATTTTTTCTAGGTGAAAGTTTTATAATTATTTATGAGAATAATTTGACCTCCTAGACTATTTCTTAGACAGTATCAACTACAGCTCTGCTCATGTTATAACAATGACCATTCCAGCTTATTGCTACACACCTTTACTAATTTACCTACTGGTATTTCAGGAGCCAAGCTCTGAAAACTGCCACCTATAAAAACATGAAAAGAGATTGGAATAAAATATTGCATACACTATGCAAACTTTGAATCAGCCTAAACAAGAGTGGGGATACCGTTGTACGTATTTCCCTAATATCATTTTTGGAAAGAGGCAGACTTCTCTAAGGACCTCTTGTCATGCCTCAAGAACAAGACAATATCAGACTTCTCACAATGTTTATACATAGTTGAATAGAACATGCATCTGAACAATGCCTTGCAGGCCATAAAAAATTAAATACTATTCCACCTTTGAAGACCAGGGTTAACAAAATGTTAGTCTTTTATATTAAAAAAAAATAGTAAAATAGAGAAATACTTCTCAGATGTTATGAGTCCTAAATTCAATTCAAAACTAGATGAATTCATGAAAACATGAAACAAGGACATCATTTCTCATCTAAAATAAGTCAGTGGTCCTTGAATTAATTTGCTTTTTCACAGCCCATTGAGTAGGCAATTATGATAACTACAATGCCAGCCACGTTTTTCACTATGGAAATCATAATTTAGCTGCCGAGCTAAAAAATTTGGCATCCCTATGTCACTAAACTCATAACCCAAGTCTTAGTAGCATTCAAGCCTATGAAACTTTAATGATCACCACTGAAGTAATTTGGTTTGAGGTTTACAGCAGCTAAGTAGAAGAAAACCTCAAGTTGCCGCAAAATAAATTGAGATTACTTTAACCATGAATTCATGAATTGACATGAAAACTTTGACCAATGAAATAAAAGATATAGATTTTGTTATTTACTTACAGAGCCATATTTTGCTGAAAGTTCCAACAATAGGAACAACAGATGCACTTTTCACAATGTAAGGTGTCGGAGCACCCCGGCTCATGTCAGGAAAAGGCCATCCGCATCGCAGTTTGAGGTCAGGTGCCATTATAGAAACTAGCCCACAAAATCTGAAATTTAATGAACAGTTTACATTCCCATATACCACCGAATTCAAAGTTTACAAACAAAAAATTAGCATGAATTGGTACTACCAATTGACAGCAGCAAAGCTAATTTATCTCATCCAAGAAGTTCAACCAAAAATAGGTGACATGGAGAAAATTCAAGCTCTTTGCACATTTTACACACAATTTGGGTTTTTCTGTTCATCAAGTTATTCTATAACTATAAAATATAATTTTAGCATATATACAAATGCTTGAGTTCCTATTGAAAATCCAAACACATTTTATCAGGGAAGAATACCAAGGAACTTAATTGAGGGCAGACACAATAGCAATTTGGAATTACATGTAGCAGTAAATGAAATTTTCATGAACCATTTATGAAGTACTAACAAATCCTAATCAACATGGTAACTTTGATCAATAATGATGATAAATGAGTTGTTGACATATTTTAAAACGGAACAAATCATGATGGAACTAATTTCAGATAGTTCTTCTTTTGCTGCAGGAAGAATGAATTTTGATGTGATGAAGCATCACATACTTTTGTCAATGACATTCTTTAATCAACTGATTAGCAGCCGTATTTGATTGTGCATTGAAACTTCCAATTTAAAAGATTTATTTTTCAAGTTTTTACCCCTTTGTGTCACAAAACTTGATTACTTTGGGAAAAGTTTACATAGATAAATATTGTCGGCACCCTAGAATATCAGTCAAATTTACCTGGCAAGGGTTTTTTCTGCTTAAGCAAGCATCTAATTCTTTATTTTAAACTAAAAAATCACATTGCTTTAAAAAAATGTATGCTCCGCAAGCAAAATGTTTGATACCAAAATATAAGTTTTTGAATTTAAAAATCTCAAACTCAAACTTTTCTTATTTTGACTTAATATTTACTTATTTTTACTCAAACTTATCGGCAAACAAATGAACACCTGAAAAAAATTACTCCAGTTAAATGACAAATTATTAAATGTGTTACAAGTACCATGTGGCTTAAACTTAGGGAAATCCATGGCAAATTACACATGCAAGGCTGCTGTAATGTCTGACAACTAGTTTTATGAATGTTATTAATTGCTATAATTTTGTTACTTATTTCAAAATATTCCCTCACTAGTAAATTTTCTTGAAAATTTTGTCAGTCACCCTAAACTGGAAGCACTAGCCCACATGGCAGTAGAGTTAACATCAGTAGACAAAGGATTAAAACATAATTTCATACCATAATTCATTCTTTGATTGGCCTTAAATTTATTTTAGTAGAAAAAAAATACTTGCAGCTTTACAAAAGTTTTTTTACTTTTTAAATAAATGTTTATAGTAAAAGAGGACCATTATTGTTCCCTATACAGTGACCAGAACAGAATAACCTAGAGTCTTTTAAATGGGAAATAAAGTGTTTCAGGCAAGTTCAGGCCAGAAAACCTACTCAAAGCACAGAAATAAAATTCCGCGAAGTTACAATGATGCCTGTGCTGATTCTGCTGCACCACTACAACCTGGTGGCTTGCATGCATTGCAATGCATGTAACGTGATATGAAATAGCAATATTGTAAAACTCATTCTTTTGTTAAAATGTAAAACATTCACATTTTTTAAGGGTCATATTACAGAGCCTAGATTGAGATTTTTCTCTGAATAACTACTTAATGGTAACATCAAGTTAAAGAAAACTAATATATTACTGGCCAACATGACTTATCCATCCAAAATGGCATCAGAAGTCTCTATGAGCAAATTGGAAATAATTGTCCTGCCAAGCCCACATTTGTGAAGGAAATACTCTGATCAATTTAAGAGTATCAAGCACACAAAGAGAATAAATATGCAAACGATCTCACTGACAACTGCATCCTTCAAAATTGTAATAAATTGTAAATATTGCACTTGTTTAGTGGAAGATATAACTCACTTTATCTGAAAGGTTTTAATAGATGTTTCTTGGTGAAGTTTCAGAGAATGTCTACAATATTTTTTTTTGAATTTAAATGACAATCATCAAAATCATACAATTTATGATTTGACAACTTTTTTCAACTAAAACTAGTTTATACATTTTCTTTCATGATAAAATTGAGTTGCAGAAAAAGAACACTTTGAAACAGAAATAAAATTTTAATTGGTCTGAAAACATTGTCTAATAGTATTATTTTCTGAATAATTTTGCTTAAGTAATAAGCATGAGATGATTTTTCAGTTTTCCCTATCAAAACCTTGTGCATGCCTATGAGAAACCAACATATTTATCTTGATGATATCCTCAACAAAAGTCTACTTCAAACGGTAAGGTAATGAGAGATTAGATTATTGGTTAGTTTAAGACTTCCTATCCACAACAAATGCAATCCAAAGAGAGGAAGGAAGATAGCACCATTTAGCATGGAATTGAGGGAATGCAGAATCTATGCAGAAAGGGCATAAAAACAATGAGTTGAGAAAGAAGTTCATGAAGCAAAATCGAAGTTGAAGAAGAAAGTAGTAGGTGCTGAAAAACAGGACAGCAGTGAACCAAAAAAAGATGGTCCTTAACATAACAAAAACATTTTCTCTCAAGAAAAAGAAGGCCTACCTAACTCTCAGCTCAGGCCCTTACATTTTTCCCCTGGGAGTGCTAATTCCCATAGATACAATAGTTGTATCCCACTGAAGGGGGTGAGGTAATGAAACTTCTTTTGATAAAGCTCTTATGAAGTATTATAACTGGTAACAAACCATTTTAAAATTGTCCAGCAATTTTTAACAATGGATTACTGTATTCAATTCATGAAAGTTGAGTGTATATTGACTGCTATGAGCACTACCACCAAATATCCTGATAGACATTCTTGTATGAAATTGCATTAAAACCCACACTATCACGGTAATAATGTTAACTTTGCTCACTACTATTTTTTTAAATGGGCACTTTAAAAAGATTATAATAGCATTAGGCAGTTTATGGTAATACTTCATCTTTGTGCTCAACTTTAAATATGTACTGTACAATTTTATCATAGTGTAATGGGGCGGTCCACCAGTCTCCCAAACCATGTTTGCTTGGGAGATGGTGCAATCTGCCTGTTCCTCTAACCCGTATTTTTCTGTTTCAGAACAGATTATTTATCAATGTTAATTGTAGAGATCAATGACAAAGTGAAGCATATAGTAGACAGGTGAATTATTCAGAGCAGCATCACCCAGCAAGGGTAAGAATAATAGGCAAAGAAAGGGTCAAATAAAAGAATATAGGTTTATAGAAATATTATTTTTGTAAATGATATTGATTATTTATTAGGTAAACTTGAGAAACTATGTACTTTGATGCTTTTATCATTGCAAGTTGTTATTTATTATGCAAGGTGGATTGGCAGGAAGACATCCAATCAGAGAGCAGGAGCCGAGACTGACGGCAGACATCAGAGCCATCACACGAAGCTCTGATTGTATCAGCCAAACCTTGAGGCCAAGGGACAGCCTACGGCAACAGCTAATTCTTCCTCGGACATCCCTTTCGTTTGGAAGGGCCGCCGCTGTGTCTTGTTGCTGCCGTCCCCAACATCTGACACTGCTGCACCTCAGCATCTCTTGCCACACTCCGGCATCCTTCCACTGCCGCACCTCCTATCGCTTCTGAACTCCTGTAGCGCTGCACTGCTGCCGCCCTTGCACTTGAGCAGGCCAGCCTTGGGTCAGCCAGTGTTGCTGCGTGGGAAGTTGCCCTAGGATTGCTGCCACGCCAGATTACCCCTAGTATAGTTGAGAGCGTTTATTTTGTTTGAGTTATTTGTAAGCAGGTAGGTTATTGTTGTCTGCTCCTGGTTGTTCTATGTATATGTGTGTGATTATTGTTAAGGTGTACAAATAAACAAAAGAATGAGAATAGTAACCCCATGACCTGGGAGTGTTGGCTTGTTATTCACCATGAGACAAAATAGGAACATAGGTAGGTCAAGCACAACCAAGGTATATTAGTGCTAGCGATTTAGGCTACACATGTTGATGGTAGTAAGCCTACCAGTCCCACAACAATGCATTAGCCAAAATATGTGATACAAAAGTTCACCACCCATTTTATCAATTCCTGCAAGTTGCTCAACTCTTCTTTTACCTCTTTCTCCTCACTCTCAACTTTTGATGCATGCATTGATGTTGCCTCTGTATTGACAAATGTCAGAGTGATGATACACTGTGTAATTACAGATAACACTGTGGGTCAGTCAGCAAATCGAGACAGAAAGGCTAGGGTGAGCTTACAAGCATTCTTCCCTATTTTCACTGTGACTCACTGAGTTCCTTACCACTTATACTTTTTATTAATCATTTTTACTCACAGCTAAATATTTTAAAATAAAACATTATAAGACAAAATATTAAACGTTGGAATGTAAATGGCTATTTAACTTTGATGTAAAAAATACTTCCTAAGCATTAACCTTTAACAACCGAAGTTTTTGGCTTTTGAATAAATATTACAGTGATTTCTCTAAAACTTTAATACATGAAAATGATGAACCCAGAAAATAGGAATTTTTCTTCAAAGTATTTAGAAAATAAGAATGATGTGAATGATTTCCTAATGTCCTTCAGAAAGAACATTTGGTATGTACAGAGTTGAGATGAATTCAATCCTTGAAATATTGAAAATTCCTGCATTATTTGCGTATTATTAACATACACCATTGTAGAACAACAAAAAACACAAAATTTACAAATTTCAGTGACTTAAAATATTCTTAAGCAAATGAACTTTTAATAATAAAAACAGGTTTAATGTGTTCAAAACGAATTGAATTTGAGGAAAAAGTGACCTATTTTAATGATCAATTGGAAAAATTTTGAAATGTTTTTAATTATTGTCCCCCAATCCTAAAATCAGATTCTGCATGATCCTCTGTCTGACAATATCCTTTTAGAAGATTAATTAGTATTAAATTCAAGTCTGAAGGTATCAATTTTGTAGATATAGGCTAAGCTGATGAGCACACAATGTACAACCAGCCCACTTTATTTAGATGAATGTTCCTGATGAATGATTTAGATGAATGTTCCTGATTAATGTTCCAAATCTTTCTCCCCTTACAATCAACTTTTTCAATGCCAGTGCATCTGATGTCTCTGAAGCAGCAAAAGAGTTCATAGACTTAAAAAACAGATTTGAAGCTAAATCATGGTTTGGTGAATTGCAAATACAAGAATTTTTGGCAAAAAATTTTCAAAAATTCCCAGTATCAGAAATTGCAATAAGGAATTTGTTGCTGTTCCCAACAACTTACTTGTGTGAAACAGCATTCTCCCAACTTCTCATCCTTAAAAACAAGTACCGATATAAATTAGGTGTGGAAGACAACTTGAGGTGTGCCATATTGACAACGGAGCCCAGGATAGAATTGCTAGCTAAAAACTACAAGACCAGCCATCTTATTAACGTTAGTTCATAAATACCTTACATAACGGTGTAAAATTTGTTTGTTCAAATAATTTGGAATTGATTTGCAATTAATTATTGTTTTGTAGAAGCTTAGAAATTTTTTATGAAAAAATTTTAAATTAACACTTTAACTGCAACGTGACCCACCAGTGGTCATTAAGGAGGTTTTCAAAATGCTGCTGAGGGACCAGAAGTCACTGACTCAATGTTCATAAATACCTAATGAAAACTAAATAAAGGCACGATCTATTTACTGTTCCTTATTTTCAAATTAGATTTCTAAAAAGAATTCTAATGTGAGTTGAACATTGAACTTCAGTTTAACCCGCCGCACTTAACGTGTTAAATTATATATTTAGGGAATGTACGGTTACTTCAAGAACAAATCGCAATATATGACAGTTTGTTATAGAAAAAACAAATGTATAAAAGATATTTTAAGGATTGGGGTTGCTTCCTGATTGCTTGTTCTAAAATGGGTTGCTATTTTTGAAAGGTTGGGAACCATTGGCCTAGATTCTTGCTGTGCTATGAACTATTATTGAGCATAAATTAATCTTAAGCCTGGAAGACCTTGCTTGCTAATGTTCTACCATCTTGGGAGGTGAGTTGAATGGTCCATTTGGTTAATTAGCATGTGCATTGTTAGAATGTTCAGGTCATCAGTTTGGTTTCTGTTTTGGTTTGCTTCTTTTATTTTTTTCCATCGTATCTTGAGATGTACATTTTGATTGACTTCCTTTATTTAAGTTGTAGTTTTGTTTGTCCTTTACTTTCATTTTACTGATATGATTTGCACTTTTGACTTATTTTGCTTTATGAGATTTATTTACTTCAGATTTTTGTTTCATTTACATTTGTTGTATTCTTTTTGTAATGCCTGGTCATGGGAGTTGCTTGCGGTTCTTGTACTTATAAGTTACACTCATTCTTTTCAGTTGGCAAGTCAACACCTCATGTCCATGCTCACTACTGTTGGTCCCATCTTGTCATACCGGTCTGTACATTCTTTGCTAGTGCTTCTGGACTAGTTATTTCACTTATTCTGGTTCTAGGTAAAGTGTAATAAACACAGTTTCATTTCACCACTAGTTCTAGACTCACTATATACAATCGGTGATGCATTATAGGATATTCTAACCCCGCAACAGTGTGAGCAGCCAGAGCAAGCAAGTTGATGCGCTTGAATAGCCAGCGACGCGTTGCCTCGCAACGCTGATGTTTAAACAGTCCCCCACCCCTGTAATCGCTCCCCTTCACAAACCCTTTCCACATGCGACTATCAAACTGACAGGTAGTGCCTAGGTTCCTGCCAGCCTCTATCCGCCCAAGAAAAAGTCTGAGTAGGTCAATAGGGAACCAGTTCAACCAAAGAGATTGTGAAATATGTATTATCTATAATAGGTTTCAATTTTAGCAAAATAATGTGCTGCAACATATTATTGTACTCACTTTGCTCTCGGTGATGCATAAAAGATGACCTCCATCGGAGAACAACTGAGGCTGAAATTGAGCGTCAAAGAGTTAAAATTTTCAATACTTTGATGCTCCATTTCAGTCAGGTGTTCTCTAATGGAGGTCATCTTTTTTTGCATCACCGAGAGCAAAGTGGGTACAATATGTTGCAGTGCGCTTTTTGCAAAATTGAGAAAAAATATTTTTGTATGAATTTTTTATGCAAATAATTCTGAAGAATTTATCAAAAATCGTTCAAATTTTGTAAACAATTTTTTGAAGCTAAATCAAAAAAACTATCCTTAACATTTTGACAACTGCTTATTGTCAATCTAAAAAAAAAAAACATTCATCTCTATCTGCATTATTATCTGAGAAATTGTCTTTTGAAGGAATTTCTTATGAAGGGGAGGAGGGGTTTTTTGGCAAATTTCCAAAACCCTTATAGGCTAATACCTGTCTATTCAAATGCTACAAACATGCTCTAAATCCCTCAAAGCTTATTTCAATCTGGAAGCATTTGTTCTTCATTTTTACAAAATAACAGGAAAATTTCCCCTTGTCTCCCAAAATTATGTCGAAAGTGGGAAAAAGTTATAAAGACGGCCCATTTATTTTCAAAAATACATATGTGTGCCAATTTTGATAGATCTAAATTCCATTGAAAGAACGTTACAGCCATTTCATTGATTCAGTCGATTTCTGCGTAGACCTTGCCCTTGAAGAACCAACATTTATTTTCATAGTGTGAATTTATGTAACTGTCTTAATTTCGTTTTATAATTTATTTATTTAACTGTATTGTTTACCGTTTTATATAATATTCACGTTCGGGTCAAAATCGATTAGCAACCCACAGGTTGGGAATCACTGATCTAGGCTGGAACAAACAAATTAGGCAAGCACAAATATTCTTACCAAATACACAAAACCACATCCAATAGTGTGTGATGAGAATCTTAGGAGGCCTCCCGGTAACATCATGAAATAAATGTCAGCATCTTAACTAAACCCTCTCCCATGCATTTATAGAACTCATATGGGATCCTATCAGGGCCATAAGCCTTTCCATTTTTCCCTATCTTCAAAAAATTTACAAACTCATCGAAAGTAATTTCATCTTCCATTTACAGCTATGTTCATCAATCAGGAAACATAGGATTTTTATTTACTAGGCCTCATTCATTCCACCAATGTCCTTCCAGGAGTCTTTAACTGCTTTCACCATTTGCACCCTATCTTGCACATTGCAACCATTGACTACTAATTTGTCAACTTGAACTTCACTACCTCTATCATTACCTTGTATATAAACTTTTATTCCATCTGGATCCTTTTTCCTAAGATTTTCAACTTGGTGTCTCTGTTCTTCAACTTTAACTTTTTTCTGCTGGTCCTTGTACCCATTCCATGCACTCTGTCATTCATCCTTAGTAATTCTGTGTCTTTAATACATTTTTCTCATATTGCATTTTTCCTTATTTAAGGTCTTTCTTGTCATTTGTTCTTCCTTGATCTCACTTCTAAATCACCTGTCATTTCCTGTACTTTTTCTGTATTTCATTCTACCAATCTTTTGCTCTGCCACATCACACAAGGTTTTTGCAATCTCACCATTTAGATCATTTACATTTCCACAACTGTTCTAGTTATATCTGCTCAATTCATTGTTTGATTCTTCCCAGTTCGTCACTTTTCTCTGCCAATTTTCTTTCACACTGCTAACCTTTTGCATTGACTCCTTTCTATCCCAATTATATTCAAGCACAAGCATTTCTTGGTCACTATCAATATCAAAATCATCTTCATCTACAAACATTTCTTTGACACACACACTCTTGCTCTACTATTCACTATCATTTAGTCAATTGCAGTTTTCCATTCCCTGCTTTGCCATGTATGCAAGCCATTTCCTATGGTGATATTCAAGTTCTCAAGTTCATTCTCATCACAGAAATCAATCAATTTTTGTCCATTTGCATTCACAGGCTCACCAAGTTTACCATCATGGCCATACATGTCACTCTGTTAGAGGATGGGGAGCTAGCATTAACCCATTGTTACACATAACTGTTTGTGAACCACACAGTGAGAGAGCAATTGAACTGATTTTGACAAATGATGAAGATTTATTGTGGAACAGCTGATTGGACATGCAATGACAAGTGACAGGGCTTGGAAACAGTGAAAATTAATCAGAAGCCAGTATAATAAAAGCCCTGAAAACAGAGATAACACAAAAATAAAAATGCAGGAAAAAAAATAAACCATACCAGTCATTTTAGATTCCCAAAATTGAACTTCAAAACCAAGGAAGAAGCAAAACAGAGTCAGAAGCAAAACAAAATATATCATGCTAAGAATGAATTCATACTAAACAAAGTAGATGCATTAACCAAAAATTAAATGAACCGACTAAAAAAATGGACTATGAAATGAATATGAATGAAATGAAACTCAAATCAAATCATTTAACAACAAATTCAAAAGAGTAACTTACAAGAAATGTTATTACAAAAATGGTCTAGAAATCTAGCAAAACTGAAAAACTAAGTCTTTCAATAAAAAGAAATAAAAGAACCAATATGCTAAAAGAAAACATCATGCTGAACATAAAGTAAATCTTAGCCTAGAGCAGCAAAAAAAATAAACAAGCAAGGTAAATTGTACAATGCAGCAACACTTACCAGATCAACACTTTGTTCTTTAAAGTGAAAGAATAGCTCTGCCAAAAAATTATTACACTAGTTTTACTGTAAATCTGAGTGACTGAAAGCATAAGAACAACAGTGCGTTAAGAAATCATTCAAACACTAAAACACAGCAGAATTAAGAACACAAAACAACCAATGAACACTTAAAACACATATATTCAATTCTTATCTGTTTACTTAACATTAAGAATCACCGGAATAGACAGGAGAAAAGAGAACATATTCAGACTGACGCTGGCTGGATATTACACCTACACAAGAAACACATTTGGGGCCATGCCTACAACTCATCTCAATCAGAGGACACCTGCAGTGTTCTTGTACAATTCTTGTTGATATTTCATACTTTCTTACATCCTCTTCGTGAGCTAAAATTCCATCAGTTGTCATATAACATACAATCACAACACATTCTCTGCATGCATTCTTTCACACTTGATTGCTAACAAATTTTCACTCTCAGGTTCATTTCCACCAGGAATTTCTCTTAATTTTCAATTTAGAGCATTCTTTCTTATCAGAACAACTCCACCACCTCTTTTTTACCAACTTACAAGCCCTTTTCTTATCATATACTTATTCTCCTTACATGTTAAACTAACTCTCATGCATTTGGGTCTCTACTACACCAATACAATACAATTTTCCATTCTCAAATTCCACTGCACGGTCATCTAACATTCCTGCATTCCATCCACGCACATTTATATGTACATCCAAACCTCAACACTATTGGACAATTTAAGACCTTCTTCATTTTTGCTCTGACAGATTTTCATTTATCCTGTTCCATCTTCCATTACGATATGAGTAGCCCTGACCCACTGGATTTACCTCCTGGACAGTTTCATCTAACCTTCTTGTGTAAGGTGGACTCCATCTCCAATAAAACATCCACCCTGGATCAATTTATCCCTCTCCAGGAAGCTGGAACCCGACTCATGCTTTCTCATACTCGCAATCCTCATATTCATAACCCTTTCATGCACCTCCCTGTTTACCTCCTTTTGTACCCTTTCATACTCCTCATCACAAGCAGGCCTTCTCAGGCATTTGCATTTGCACTCCTTGCACCATTCTTATCCTTTTTGTCTTTCAGCTTTCTTTCATCCTCTAAATCATCCTCTTAAGCAGCCATTAGATTTATCAACCTCTCAACCTCTTCTTTCAACTTCTTTCTCTCATCTATCAAGCATTTCCAGCATGCAAACTTATACTTCCTCAGCTCTCTTACTCATCCTTTTCAAGCCTCTGCATGCATCCCTATCCATCCAATCTGAACAGGCCTCACACTGAATCAACTTTTTCTTCCCATCTGCACCTCCAACCCTAACACTACTTTCCCCATTACATGTCATTCTCAACCACAAACTTCTATCTAAACATAGACTTACAAGCAAATACAGAACTACCAGTTAAAACACCCTAGTCAAAAGTTGCAAGTCACAATTCAAACGCTCAGTCTCAAGCAACAAAAGCACCTCTCTCACGTGCACTCCACACAATGTCATCACACACTATACTCATGTGAATAAACAAACTATTCTAGTTTTTCAGCAACTTCACTTTAATCATCACTATTTTAGTCAGAGGCTCAGTAGCACACCTACACACACCAGGTTCAACAATGTTACCTCACTCAACAGTGGCTCTAAACCTCATACAGTGGCAGGAAAAAAGCTAGTAGTATGGCTAAAAAGCTATACCATGACATGTACCAATCCTAGCCACTCCTTCTCTGATCCTCAAATTGTTGTTGTTCACTCGGTACTTATCGAGGCATTGAGATGGAGCTTATGCAGTCTTGACCATTATGAGTGAAGGAAATTTTGAGTTACAAATTCTCACTCTTATACAGAATCTTATGTAGCACATTAATCACTACACTGTTCTCAACTTTTGACTAGGCTATTGAGGAACCTGTAGAAAATCTAGAACAAAAGAAACATACATACATATATATACACACACACACACCCATCCTCACACTTTACTAAATAGTTATAGAAGGTATATCATTTTACTGCTTATCCTAGAACTGTGTAGATTAGGATTTTCAATGAAATTCATAATACATACGATATATGTGGCTTCCCTGTCTTCGATTTACTAAGCTTTCCCTTCCAATACAGGATAGGTAGGTCAAGGTTGATCAGTTGTCCTAATGTAGTATATATGGATGGATCATTTGAAAAGGGCTACTGGAAGAAAAAGTGTCAGAAAGAGAAAGTGAGGATATGAGGAACATGAGAATAGTTCAGAGCAAAACAGTCAGATTGTTCAAACTTACAAGGCTAAGGGTGATTATTTGTACAAGGTGAAAGTAGAATCCTTTTTAAAGAAAAAATAAAATCACCTGATTGTTTTCCTCATCCCTTTCTGAGAAAAGGTTCTTGAATGCTTTGCTGAGCATCACATGCATTTCATAAGTTTGCCAAATGATGCTCCAGCCTAGGCAGGACAGCATGGAGGATCTAGAATTGCATGTATATTCTTAAAAAGAAAGATGCCTGTGTGCAAGGTCTCTGAAAGAGCAGTGAAGAAGGAGTGTGCAGGATCATCTCACTGCATGTATTAGTAACTACTTCTAAAGCGACTACTGAGTTACACGGAATGATGCCGTAGACTCCACCAGAATTAAGTCTTATTACTGTATATTGAACAAGTTACAGCAGGGATACTGAAAGAATAGTCTCACGATTTTTTCTGCAAAGTATGAAAGCATTTAGGTGTAGTGGGGATAAGACCAATATAAAGGTAAACAAAGGTTGCATGTATTATTAATGTATGGGTGTTTTTTAACGAAGTTGCTAAATTGGGATGTAAAAGTTTATCCATCTGGGTTAGTTGTTTCATAATGTTGACTTTTTTGTGTCCCATAAGTACTGAGTAAGAGCATCCAAGATTGAAAACTGCACAGGATCTACAAACAGGCCTCTTCCTAGAAGGTTTTTCAAAGTCAGAGGGACTTGCATAGAGTTGAGGGAGATATTGAGGAAGCAACGGGCAATGTTATGGTTCTCTCAATTTAATGGTTCAATGTTATGGTTCTCAGAAAAAAATGTTCTATGGTTTCTATCTCTCCATATTCACAGTTTGAGTGGCCAGACAATCCAAAGCGGTACAGGTGGGCAGCAAGTCTCATGTCCAAGTCTAAGCCTGGTCGTTGAGGTCTCCACAATGAGATTGGGATGAGAGGTCCAAGGCCACTCACCTATTAAGTCTTCAACTACCACCAAGAATCTACCCTTGCTTTGTTGAACTTATGAGTATCAAGTTTCTTTCCATTCTTCTGCTACAGATTGTAGTAGGTGAGTCTGGAAGTCCTCAGTGAGCAGAGGAGATAATGTGTGGAACTGCATTTTGCATGCAGCTTTTGCAAGAGCATCAGCAGCTTCATTTCCAGACATTCCTTCTTGTGCTGGAATATCCTGGATTTTAACTTCATGTTTTTGTTCAAGGATGTTAAGATTTTCTGGATACTATTTAACATTGTGATTTATTTCATTGGTTTAGGTGATTGGATGAGATGTATTGAGGAAAAGGAGTCAGAGAAGATTTCATACCATTTTCCTTCTTGTAGACTATTGTACCCATCTCAAAGCCTCAAGAATTGCAAAGAGCTCTATTCCAAATGAGGAGACAAACAGAGAGAGCTCCCAGTTAAGAGATGGATTTTTTGATGGAATTACCAGAGCAGCTGTTGTGGAGGCTGCAGGGCTTCCAAAGATTTGAATGAGCTAGATGATAACTTCTGAAGAAACCATTGGGCGAGGGAAGGGTTGTAGATACCTTTCGTAGGTTTTGGTAGCTAGTGCAAGGAAAGAGGAAGTCTTGCCCTTGAGTCTGCTCTAGGGTAGTTTCAGGAATTCTGAAAGTTACATGGTCACAAACATATTACATGGGAATAATTTGAACGCAAGTCAAGTTTAAAAAGTGAGAGCTTATTACGTATTCAGTGACAGTTCCATTGAAGAATTTTTAGTTCTTTTTGGGAAGGCATTTTGTTGGTTTTTTAATCAGTGTTTGAGGATGCTGGTTTAGATGAAACTTCAAAGGGTCTTGTCTTTGTCCTAGTATAGTTGATGGTTCAACAGAAGAGATTTTAGATATTTGATTTTTTAAATACTTGTCATCAATCACAGGAGAGGGGAAGATGTTGTCTTCTAGCCACTGATTGGATGACATATTAGGTGCTACAGTTGTTGAGGTTGATTGAGTTGAACTGGATTTTGCTGAATGATCTATTTCAATTGAAAGTTGTTGAGCTGAATGGTCATCTTCTAGGTTTATAGTGCATTTGTCACATGTACTACCAGAAAAGTGGGGGGCCACTGTGTTGATGACTGCATCAGCAATGCTTATTAACTGTTCTGGGTCAGTGGTTGAATTTTATGGTTGACAGAAGTGAAGCACTTTAGATAGAAGAAAGACTAATTCCATCAAGGACAGCATCCCCCATACGGACCTTTTTTTTATTATTGAACCTAGAGCAATAAAGTTTGGTGTACTGATAGGAAATGCAATTGGGAATCATTTGACATATGGGAAAAAATGTGATTTTCCCCATAGGAAACAAGATATTCATAGAAAATGAGATTTTAAAGGGGTTTTTCAAAATGCATCTCCTCTGACAGTTTTTGAGTAGAACTAATGATTTTAGTATCATTGGATGCAGAAAGACGTGGAAATTCCAGAAAGACCTATGCCCCTTCCCAAATTTCCAGTTTTAATGAAAAAAAAATGAAAAAATCGAGAGCAATTTTTTTTTTTTTTAAATGTGGATTTATGACGTCATAACTTTTGAAAAAAAGGTAATGGTGAGGACAATTAGGACTTCCTGAAAAGCCCTTAGTTTTTCGCATCCAATGATATTAAAACCATTACTGTAGCTTGGAAACTGTAGGAGGAGTTGCATTTTGAAACCCCAAAGTCCATTGTTTACATTATAAGCAAAACAAAGAAACAAATAATTTTAATTAAAAATTTTTAAAAAATTTTGGTTTGAGTTCGACCTTTGAAATCATTATGGAGTAATACAGAGACATAGGAAATGGCATAGCAACGTCGCGCCGTGAAGAAACAGCCAAGGGGGAGGTGTAACATGATGAAATACCACTTCCCCCTCCCCTCCCTCCCCATTCTTCAAACCCTCGTAGCGAGCGAACGAGTGAACGTACGAGTCTCATTTTTTCACAGGATGTACCTGACCTCTTACACTTCCTATAGCAGCAATAATCTTTATTTCTCAAATGGTCTCAGAATCCTGGATTCCTATGGGGGACGCTGTCCTTAACATGTTAACCTCCATGGGGGAAATTCAAAGTCAGTTGTAGTAAGCAATTTTGAAAATAGCAAACATCATAAGGATTGGGCCTTTATTTGGCTTTGATTAAGTACTTATAAAAATTCAGTTTGTAACTACAGGTTGGTCTGCAAAATTATGAAAATTCCCTCCATGTACGACTGGTGGGACACGCAGCGGTAAACAAGTTAAGGTTGATTGTAGGCCATTTGAGAAGGTGGGGTCAGATTCAGTTTGGGTAGCAACTGATGTTGAGTTTAGGTGGTAGCTTTTGGTTGCCAGTTTAGGTGAGCTGGACTTGTTTCCTTGGTTATTGATGTCTGGGTGAGTTGGAAGTCTTTTTGAACTGTTTGGGCTGAGATTTGCCTGACTTCTGCCAAAGCATTTTGATACAAGAGTTTATGCTGTGCTCTAATATTTTCAACAGATTTTGCTTGTTTTATAAAAGAGCACCCAACATAGTTTGCTGTGTGAGAACCAGAGCAATTTGTGTATTTTGGCATGGAGCCTGATGGGCAATCCTTTACTTGGTCAGGGCCTGAACAAGCTACACATCTAGGTAGATTTTTGCACTACTGAGCATTGTACCTAAATCTCTGATATTTGTAACACTGCTAAGGTTTACAATGTATGGTTTGACTTAGAATCCTTGATATTTGACATAGACATACTCTGACAGAGAGAAAGTTTGAAAAACTATTTTCACCATTGTAGTAGGACCTTGGTTTTGAAGTTTCTGTATTCGGGATACTTTGAGGTTTGCATAACCTGCTTCAGCAAGGGTCTACTCTATTTTTGAGTCCAGAGTATCAGTTCCAAATGGTCCTATGACAACAATGGATTGAGACTAATTAGCAGGTAGATGATAGAGAATGTGCCATGTTCCTAATTTAGACATTTGAATAGTGTAGATACTTTAGATGAAGCAGTGGAAGTCATAGTAAGTACCAGGATGTTGCATTTGAAATTTTTATGAATGCTAGTAATTCCTGCTGTTCCAAATGGAGAATTTGCAAGAAGTTTGGATAATTGAAAATCATTAGACAAAAACTTGATAGCATTGCTATTTTTGTCTGTAAGTTCTATTAGAAGTACAGGGGCACCATCAGTGTGTATTTGGTTGCAAGTTGATTGAAGCTGATATGAGGAAAGGCTTTCATCCGAGTTGAAAGAAGTTGCTCTGTTACAACAATCACAGTTGTTCACAGTGATTGTTGTAACAAAGTAACTTCTTTCAAGCTGGCAGGTTTGAAAACCCACAAAGTTTGGGTCTGAATTGAGAGACAGGTTTGATATTGATGATGACTGCAATGAACTTCTAGGGCGCTTGGCCCCAGGTTGAGCAGGATCTGTAGTGTTTGTTAGGTTTAAATGTAAGCTATCATTTAGAGCATTCATAACTTCTACAAGTGTTGCAGAAGTGGAGGCGCTAATAGCTTCTTAACTTAATGAGACCGTCTTGTCTAAATCAAGAAAATGGCCACGTTTATACGATGGGATCTAAATCTATGAAATTTGGCACTCCTCTGTATTTTCAAAAATAAATAGGAGTTGTATTGCATACCTTTTTTCTTTGTCGCCATAATAACAGAAATAATGGGAATAAATTTGAGAAAAAATGGGTTATTATCAAGGCTGTCTTATCTCAGAAAGTTGTTATTGTAGAGCAATGATTTAGATTTCACTGGATGCGCAAAGAGTTGGTGCATAAAAAGTCGAAGGATTATTTTGAAATTTGCACTAGTTTAGTTTTAATATAATCTCAATTTTTTTCAAAGAATCATTCACTTTTCTGTAAATTTTTTAATGTAACTAAGAAACTATCAAGAATTTCAAAATAATTCTTTGACTCTTAATGTACTAACTCTTTGTGCATTCAATGATACCTTAATCATTGCTCTACAATAACAACTTTCTGAGATAAGACAGCTTGAATATTGGTACATATTTGCATTGTTCGGTAAATTTATTTTAATACCGAGAAACAGGTCTTTCCATTTACAAGCAATATTGCTTCAAGAAATTGGCACGGTTGACGTGGTGAAGGCTTTTCTGAAATATTTACTTTACTTTGGCTATTTTTCAACGAAGTATTTTGTGGCTCCTTGAAGAAACTGGTACCAGGGGCCAGGTACCAAGCAAGGCACGCGTGAGGCTCAGGGGTAACGCGTTGTAGGCGTGGCCCCAAATTTATTTCTTATGTATCTGTAATATCCAGCTTGCATCAGTCTCAATACATTCTGTTTTCTCCAGTCTTTTCCAGTGATTTTTAATGTTGAGTATAGAGATAAAAAGTTTGAATGTATTTTAAGCGTTCATTGGTTGTTTTGTGTTCTTGATTTTGCTGTTTTATGTTTGAATAGTTTCTTAATGCAGTCTTTCTTTTGCTTTCAGTCACTCAGATTTACAGTAAAACTGGTGTAATATTATTCTTGGCAAAGCTATTCCTTCACCTTAAAAACCAAGTATTGATCTGGTAAGTGTTGCTTCATTGTACAGTTTGCTTTGCTTGTACATATTTTTTTGTTGCTTTAGGCTATGATTAACTTTATGTTGAGCATGATGCTTTCTTTTGGTATATTGGTTCTTTCCCTTCTTTTTTGTTGAAAGATTAGGTTTTTCAGTTCTGCTAAATTTCAAAATGATTTCCGTAATAATATTTTTCTTTAGTTACTTTTTTTGAATTTGTTGTTGAATAATTGTTTTTGAGTTTGATTTCATTCATATTCATTTCATAGTCTATTTTTTCAGTTGCTTTGTTTCATATTTAGTGAGTGCATTTACTTTACTTAGAATGAATTCATTTTTAGCATAGTTTATTTGTTCTGCTTCTTACTTTATTTTGAAGTTTAGTTTTGAGGAAACCATAAGGACTGGTGTGTTTTTTTTTCTTTTTCTTGCATTTTTATTTTGATTTTATCTCTGTTTTCAGGGCTTTTATTTACTGGCTTCTGATTTGTTTCTACTGTTTCTGAGCCCTGTCACCCCTGCACCCATCCCGCCGCTCCCCCCGTTTACCTGCTTTGGAGGCTTCAGATGCTTCCAGATTTTTTATTGCATATTAACCATGCATTGCTCTACCAAATTAAGCAATAAAAGAAAATTTGACAAATTCAGGACTTCTGACTAGACGGTCGCCTGCCACCGTCTAGTCTAGAATCTTGGACGGAGATCAACCCAGGCCAGTCCAGTGAGCTTTTTTTTGTTTTGTTGTTGGAAAAGAACCTTTAGGTGGTGGACTATTCGGTCCTAAAATTTTATGGCGCTACGGACACTAGATCCCCCCCCAGGGGGGGGGGGGGAGGAGTAAGGACACCAAAAATCCTGAATTTTCAACCCCATTTTGACCACAGGTAAAAAGAAAACAAAATGGGAAATAGAAAATTTAAAACCATGACTTTGTTCACAATTCTTTAAAGATTCTAAAACTGTCTTTGGTTTTGTTCTAGCATAAAAGCTCAATGAGTTCTATTCATTTGAAATTTCAATAAAAATGAACTAAAAAACCAATATGTCAATTTTTTTGAGAAAACAAAGGCCTAAATTGAAAAAATTTTTGAAAGAAATTATGTTAATTTAAAAAAATTACATATAATATTCAAATTTCATAAGAATCAGACTACATATATATTTAAAAGTTAATAATTTTTATAAAATAAAAATTTTCATTCATCATTTTTTTTTGGTAATTACAATTTACAGTGTGAATATGAAGTTATGCATAGAGATTATCAAAATAAAAATGAAAACAGCATTCAATTACATAAATTGTCCATTATATTCCACTTCAACAAAAAATTTTGTTTTTGGCTTATACTAAAAACCTCAAACTTTCAACATTCAGAAGAGGACTTATTGAGTTTTTATGCTAGAACAAAAACAAAGACAGTTTAAGAATCCTTGGAACATTTCTAACAAAAGTACAGTAGCAAACATCCAAATTGTACAAAAAAAATGTTTTATTAATCACAAAACCCAAAATTAGTGTATATTTGATTAGTGATATAATATTGCGTTTAAAAAAACGAAAAGTTACCCATGTAAAATTTTCTACATTACTCTTGTTAGCAGTAGTTGTTATATTCCAAAATTTCAAGCATAGCTCAAATAGCAGTTGAGCTATGCTTTGACCAATAGAGTTGGCTGGCTTTGTAGGTTCCCACAGTGCATGGTGCGCATTGAAATTCCCAACTACAATGCTGGCGGATTCCAATTGATGCATTTAAGGGGACGGTCAGGGTCGTATTTGGACAGTGGTAGGTTTTCGGTTTTATAAACTCATTTTATAGAGAATTTTCTTGCGCATCCAACGGTATAATTCGCTCTCAAGTCCGTACATTGGTTCATCTCCTAGACGTAGTAGAAGATGCGCAGTAACGTGACCTTGACTTGCCAGTGTATGAGTGATTTCCCCTTCTCCTCCCTAATTACGAATCACTTTTGGGCGTTCCTCAACGTGAATAGCAAGAGAATTCATTCATGACCTTGCTTGAAATGCCTTAGTACTCAAACAAAACATTCTTTCAGTGTTAATTATGATGATGTAACTGAGTGTTTGTTTTAAGTCCGGCTGCTCTGAGTGATCAGCTAATTAGCTGCTGTGTAAACATATAATCGCCTCCCGCAGTTTTAAAGGTACAAGAATGGCATATATATCATTCGAAAGGGCTCAAAAAAAGCTACTAATTGAAAGAGATAAAAAAAAATTATTTTAGTAATTAAGAAAAAAATCTTTTTTTTTTAACAAGATTGGTGTTCTGAAATTTGCATTCTCTGTTTTTAGATCTGGATCCTATCCCACAGTTTTGAAGGTACAGGAATGGCTAATATACCAATCGATGGAGCTTAGAAAGATCTACAGTGGCTGTAAAATTTATATTTAAAAAATGATTGGTTCAGAAATAAAACGAAAAAAAAAAGAAAATATTTGAAAAATGGCTCTCCTGAAAACTTAACTTTTTGATCTTTGATGAGGCCCATCTCCCACAGTTTTGAAGGGACAGGAATGGCAAACATATCAATCGATAGTGATTGAAATATCCTAGAGAGGCGGTGGTACAGTTTTTTGAATTTCAAATCATGTTGAAAACTATAACCGGTTCAATTTGATAAAATGGAAAAGTTGTTGATTTTTGGAAAAAAATTTCTCATAATTCAAAAAATCAAATTATCGAAAAACCTTACCAACGGATCTCAAGACAAAACAATTAGCTACCTAGAAAACCTTTATCCAGTTCTGTAACTTAAAAATTGTGGGCGTTGGACACTTTTCTGCAACACCCACTTTTTCGGTTTTCTTGAAAAAAAAAATTTTGAGTTGTCAATATTGAATTTAAGCCTTTATGGAAATAAAAAATTTGGTTCCAAACAATCACTATTCAAACACATTTAAAAAAGTTTTACACAAACAACATTCTGCTCGCTGATGCGTTATTTTAGAGATATAACAATAATAACATTCAGATAGGAATAACATTTTATGGTCGGTTGCTTAGTCGCCGCATTGTTGGGTCACGCCCACTTTTCTGGCGGGACACGCCCACTTCTTGGCGGGAAATTAAAACGGCTTGGTTTGGGTAAGTTCAGGTAAGCTATTTTAGGTTGATTTGTGTTATTTTAGGTTAGTTTATTTAACTAACCTATCATAACCTACCCTAACCTCACCCATCGTTACGTTAATACCGTATTACAGCATATTTACGTGTCCGTTCCTTCACTTTTATATACGACTTTCTTATAACATCAAAGTTGAATAACTCGAAAATAACGCATCAGCAAGCAGAATGTCATTCATGTGAAACGTTTTTAAATGTGTTCCTTTAGTGACTCTTCGGAACGGAATTTTTAATTTCCATGAAAGGCCTAAATTCAATATTGACCTTTTGAGTTAACGAGAAAAACACACGAGTTCAAAAAGAAAGGCCGCATCATTTGACACCTAATGTGAAAATCTTAGAAAAATCCGTCAAGAACCGACGGACTTATTGTCTCCCCCAGACCGTCCCCATAAGAGGAGGTAGAGCTATGTCCCATCCAATGTCTTTTTTTTTTTTGGCATATGAGCTTCATGAGGCTAGAGTTGAAGAGGAGACACCAAGTTGATAATCTAAGAAAGAAAGGTCCACATGGAATAAAAGATTGGTATAAGTATATACAAGGTNGAACTATAAGTGTTAAAAAATAACGTTCGATAAACCAAATCAGATGGGCACTATAAAAGAATTTTCCAAAGTGAAAAAAAAGAATTCCTATGAAGTCTCGTTAAATTCGTAAAAAAATTGAAGCTCAAATTCAAAGCATCTAATAGAGCTTCTTTAATAAACATTCATTGAAAAAAAAATCTATCTCTGTGAATATATTCAATTGCAAAGAATTTCACTACAACGATGAGTGCTTCAAATGTATAAACAACTCATGATTTCATCGTACACATAGCATTGAGTGAAACAACCTCGGAAAAATTAAGACACATTTAATGGAATGACATTTTTTAGGCAGCAAATTGCGCCCTGAGATATTTCACTCTAAAGTAAATTTAAAAGTTTAATTCCTCAGAATAGTCATCGATTAGACTAATAACTGTTCTTATAATGTTTCATCTTAATAAAGCGTCAGGGTGGCACAATGAAAATGAATAACAAAATATCTATTTTTCATAAAAATATGAATAATTCTGTAAAAATACTTGGCCAGACAGTGTGAAGCCTTCTCTTTTATATGTTAAAACGATCGTATCGGTCCCAGTGAGTGAAAATAAATTATTATGATGGTGACCGTAAATTTTCCGCTTCTTATCCTATATGCAGGTGCGTGATTAGAATTTGACAGCCTGGAACTAGACTCGCAATTTGTTAGTGGACCACAGGGCTCATTTCTACTGCGATATTCTACCTAATTCTATTTTCGTCTGTTCTGATTTTGCTCTGTTCTTCTCTATTCGATTCTGTTTTTCTCTGTTCGGTCCTTTTCTGTTCTGTTGGTTTTGTTCTGTTCTGTCCTATCCTGTTCTGATTTTGTTCTGTTCTGCTCAATTCGATTCTGTTTTTCTCTGTTCGGTTCTATTCTGTTCAGTTGGTTTTGTTCTGTTTTATCCTATCTTGTTCTGATTTGTTTTGTTCTACTCTATTCGATTCTGTTTTTCTCTGTTCGGTTCTTTTCTGTTCTGTTGGTTTTGTTCTGTTTTATCTTTTCCTGTTCTGATTTTACAGTGTTCTGTTTTCGTCAGTTCCATTTGGTTTAATTGTGGGGGACAACCCAGGCCCCTGTCGGTCCGGTGAACTTTTTTGTTTTGTTGTTGGAAAAGAAGCCTTAGGTGGCGGACTATTCGGTCCTAAAATTTTATGGCGCTACGGACACTAGATCCCCCCCCCAGGGGAGAGGGTAAGGGGACCAAAATTCCTGAATTTTCGACCCCATTTTGACCACATGTTAAAAGAAAACAAAACGGAAAATGAAAAATCTGAAACTATAACTTTGTCTACAATGCTTCAAGGATTCTACAACTGTCTTTAGTTTTGTTCGAGCATAAAAACTCAATGAGTTCTATTCATTTGAAATATCAACAAAAATGAACTAAAAAACCAATTTCTCCATTTTTTGAGAAAACTAAGGCCTGAATCGAACAAATGAATAGAAGAAATTATGTTTATTTTGAAAAATTACATTCAATAGTCAAATTTCATAAGAATCAGAAAACAAATTTAAAAGTTCATAATTTTATTAAAAAAATAATTTTTTTTTCTAATTACAATTCACAGGGTTAATATGAAGTTATGCATGGAGATTTTTGAAATAAAAATGAAAACGGCATTCAATTACATAAATTTTCCATTATATTACACTTCAACAAAAAATTTTGTTTATGGCTTAAACTCACAACATCTAACTTTCAACATTCAAAAGAGGACTTGCCATTGAGTTTTTATGCTAGAACGAAAACAAAGACAGTTTTAGAATCCTTGGAGCATTTCAAACAGAAGTACGGTAGCAAACTTCCAAATTGTGCGAAAAAATGTTTTTTATCAATCACAAAACCCAAAATTAGTGTATATTTGCGTAGTGATAAAAAATCGCATATAAAAAGAACGAAAAGTTACAAATGTAAAATTTTCTACCGTACTTTTGTTAGAAATGCTCCAAGGATTCTAAAACTGTGTTTGGTTTTGTTCTAGCATAAAAACTCAATTTCTAGTCTTTTTTTGAAATATCTCTAAAAATGTACCAAAAAACAAATTTAAAAAAAAAAATAAGGCCTAAATCGAAAAAGTTAGGTGAGGAAAAAAAGTCTACTTTTAACAAATACATATAGTGGCCAAATTTCAAACGAATCGGATGAAAAAAATTGAAATCTTGGGTTGTCCCCCTTAATTGTTTTTGTTCTATTTTCGTCGCTTTATTTTGTTCTGCTCTACTAAGTTCTGCTTAACCCTGCTCTGCTCTACTCCACTCTGCCGCGCTCTGCTCCGCGCTATGGAAGTAATGTTAAGAATAGGAAAATAAATTACTGATTAAGTGGATGTTTCCAAGAATTGCTATCTTCTACCTAACTTTCCATGTTCAGTAGGTGCTGTGTCCTGCATCACATTTTGCTTTCCTGCCACCGCGTCCTTCACTCCGGTCACTCAACCTCTTCAGAGGCCTGATGTATCTTCTCGGAATGATACTGAGGCCCTCCGGCACATAAACAGGGCATTAAATGGCAGTCAAGACTGACCATTCCGTACAAAATTAGGTGGAGATCAAGCGTTCACAATGGCACTCGTCATCTAAATATTGCATTTATACCCGTAAGGCTGTACAGCCGGCATCACAGATACGCTCATCTCACAGTTTTTAGCTCTCTCATGCGGCCCACTCAAAATGTTCTAAAGTTGAACAGAGAAAAATATGAATAACCAAATGAACGACGGCACTTATCAACACATCTACTGATTCTGGCAAGAATTTTTTCCTCCTTAGAAAACAAGAAGCATAGAATGCGCTTTTAGAGATATTTTAGTGTTCACAAGATTCGCAGCACGTATCTGGTGTTGCAGCAGGGGCTGGAAAATACTTTTTGTCATCTTGTACGAGTATCATTGGGTACTGTATTTTCATGTATTATAATAATAATATTATAACAAGTCATATATTTTCTATTGTTATAATATTAGGTAAGTGTAGTAACTTGTCTTAGATGCCCGACAGCACTGAAGGAAAAGGGTGTTCAGAAAGCAAGCAATGAAGCGCCTTTCGTTAACGAGCGCCTTTCGTCTCATGAGAGACATTTTTGCAGAAAGATGAAAAGGTTTTTATAAGGTTTTTAGCCAATATGAATGATTAACAATTTGTCCTCATTCAATAACCGAATGCTGCTTGCAGAAGAAGTCATCCAGTTTTATTTACCATTCAACTTCTATTGACCTGTTTCGTCTGGTTTCTGACATGTGTCACTAGTATTGGAAGAAATGCATTTTGTCAAGTGGATTTTTATATCAGATTGTATTCAGTACTCTGCGTGAGAGACCAATAAGCTCACATGTATGCTATTACCAAGAGCATGGCACTGAATTGTGTAGCCTTGTTACTGAAAGCAGAGCGGGGACAGAGACGCTCAAACAAGACGATCAAAGTTTTCAAAGTATATCGATAAAATGATATAAAGCTGCATTTTCCTCCTGTCAACGCCTTGCCTTCTATTTCTTCTGCTACTCAACAACATGATTGAAGTTGTTGCGTTTGCAAGACGCCAACAAGACGATCAAAGTTTTCAAAGTATATCGATAAAATGATAAAAGACTCCATTTTCTTCCTGTCAACGCCTTGCCTTCTATATTTCTTCTGCTACGTAACAACATGATTGAAGCTCAGATAAAACGTGACTCGCAATTCCGGCGCTGCTGAAAATTTTCTCTCATTCCACTCCCTGCTGAATCTTTCTAATGGCAAATAAGGTCCAAAACAGTGTTGAAAATTTTAAATACACATTAGGAATTGTGATCGAGTACAAATCATCGTCAAGCGATCGATTTTAGAGGATAATTCAACAGAAGCAGTCATGTACTCCATACCTAAGCTGTAAAAACTGGTACCTTTCTTTTTGTGAATCGCAAGTTTCGAGGAGATCCAATATGTCTATGACATGATAGCCTTCATCGAGGACTTTCCAAGTATCCCTTCATAAAATAACTGAAGTAAAATAGCGTTATTTTACAAAGTGCATCTCTATAAAATTGATACTACTTTTGAACAACTTAAATGGGAAAAGTCTTTCATATTTGAATTCCACAAACACGTACCGATGCATTTTGTGGATTCAGGCATCAGGGCGAGTAAAATAGCAAAATAAAGAGAGGTTTGTTCAAAGGGAAAACCAACGTGTTCGTAGTCCCGGTCTCTGTATTCGTAACAGACAATCGTTGTGCGAGAATCATCATTTTCGACGATAGACGTTAGAAGATCCAAAATTCTAACTACATATTTCTTCAGGATCTGTACTACAGACATGAAGTTGAAAGAACCTAGCGCCTTCCTTTTTCATTAAAATCTGGGATATGTGTTACGTAATTTTAATGTGCGTTCAACACTTCTCTCGAGATACATGATACTTCAGATAAAGCTCACGAGATGAGCACAACGAAAACTTCCACAAACTTAATTAATTGCCAAAATTTATTGATTTTATTTCGAGTAACGAGGTGAAGCTAGACAACCCTGTGCGGTGACTGAGCTATCAATAAAAGCGTAAAGTACGAACTAAAGTACAGCAACTAAAGCAACCAATAAAATCATAAACCACAGTAACTAAAGTAACCAATAAAGGTATAAGACACGACATAAAGTGCAGTAACTAAATGAACCAATAAAATCATAAGCCACAGTAACTAAAGTAGCCAATAAAAGTATAAGCAACGAACTAAAGAACAGTAACTAAAGGAACCAATGAAAGCACACTTACGAACTAAAGTACAGTAACTAAAGTAACCAAAAAAAGCATAAGACACGAACTAAAGTACAGTCACTAAAGGAACCAATAAAAGCACAAATACGAACGAAAGCACAGTAACTAAAGTAACCAATAAAATCATAAACTACAGTAACTAAAGTAACCAATAAAAGCATAAGACACGAACGAAAGTACAGTAACTAAAGTAACCAATAAAATCATAAACCACAGTAACTAAAGTAACCAATAAAAGCATTAGACACGAACTAAAGTACATTAAATAAAGTAATCGATAAAAGCATAAGGAACGATCTAAAATACGATATGACTGATAAAATCGCATTTGATTATTCTAACTATTCGCATCAACCTCATCATCTATTTATGGTATCTGCTATGTCGAAATTTGCCCTGCGACAAAATTACAGCCAGGAGTTTAGGCATCCCTCCACAAGACGACCTAAACTCTGTGAATAAATTTATCAGTGGAGGCTATCTGGATGCGGGCCAGATAAAAATAGGGTCTGGTTAGGCTAGAATAGAATTGGATTTGGTCAAGTTAAGCTTGATTTTGATTCAAATGATAATTTTTATAGAATGATAAAATAATCTTGAACCAACAGCGAGGATAGCGATATTATTATCAATTAGTTTCTTTATTAATATCAATTATTATCCACAATTACCTATATTATTATTATTAATATTATGTTCCCTATTTCATCACAGCAACCGTACAGCAGCGCATCACAGCTGTGGTGCTCGATACAAGCTGCGTGGGCGCATTTTACACTTCTGTCGTAGCACACTAACGAGAGCTAGGAACCTATTCTAATCAGCATTATTTCCCCGAAACCTATTTGAAAAGCAGCCGCAAATTTTTTTTTTAGGAACGAATGAAGAAAAGCAATGCGCTTCTAAATACTTGATAAATATGAAACTGTTTAACTATCATTAAATAAATGTTCCATCATTTAAGAAATGCTACGAAATTATTCCATTCGCAAGGCTCTAAACGCGTATTGTGTTGAAGTGAAAATAAAACGACAATGTTAGCATCATCCAAAGCTTTTGAGGCCTTGTAGCTATAATAAGATTATAGATGAGCAAGAAAGAAGCTAAAATATGCAAATGAACATCGTAACTATTTTTCCAATACTCAGAATATCGATGCCGGGAAACGAAAATCGGTACCTCAATAATCAAGAAATCGATATACTGCCAAGCTCTCCAAAATGCATCACCAGCAAACTTCTCGCTGAAAATAAGCTCGTAGAGCTTGCATGAGAAGGACGTGCATACGCTTCGATCGGTTTCGAATGATTTCTACTGAGCTTGTCAAACTTAACTGTCGCTCTTTATTTAATACGACCCTCTTATTTACGAGTGGGTTTTGGCCATTTTTTGTAGGGTTTCTTATAAACAGAAATTGCCCGGTCAGTCATGTGTCTTGTATCCAGATATCTGTAGCTCTCCTGGACACCATTGAGTTTTTATCCTTGTTCTCATTGCTAAATTAAATTATTTTTATTCCCCAAAAGCGGCATCGAAATTATTTTCGAGGTACCTAGAAATGCTGAAAAATTTGTCATTAATCCTCTTCGTACTTCCACTTAAATTCACCAAGATTATTCGTCTTCTGATGAATATTGGAATGATTCTTATTGATCTAATTTGGATGGAGTTTTAATTAGTCAATGAAAAATTACTTCAGAATAGCTTGAACGTTGTTTTGGCTTGACTACTCCGAAGCAGATGCAGTATCGTTTGAATTTTGGTTGAGTAATTCCACTCCGAATTAACGGGAAAAAAATAACAGGAGCGATTCACTTCATTTGTGATAATAATCTTTAATCATGAATTTGCTAAATTCATGATTAAAGATTATTATCAGTTGAAGATTTTTCAAATGTGAAAAATGTCAGTGACTCTTTATGTTCTCAAAAGTGATATTAAAGAAGGAATATGTTTTTTAACCGTTTTATCCTTCAATTTCAATACAACCGTATTGCTTTGCCTAAAAAATTCTTGAGGCAAAATTATAAAGAGCAGCATCGTCAAGCGAGCAGAAAACATTGATTTCTCTTGTAGCTTCTCTCATTTTACTTGGATAAAAATAACTCGAATGCGCACTGTGCAAAGAATTCCGTCCTAAATTACTGTGTCAGTCTTTTTTTGTAACTATTGAACGAGTGCTGAAAACTACGAATGTCCCTCATTTTTATAACTGGGATAGGGGATGAAACTAAATACAATCGTGTGAGTGACTGTGGTTGTAATCTGTTTTATTTTGTAACGCGTTCTACGTCTAAGTAAGTTTGGTGATTCTACCATCAGAAGAAATTTTCCAGTTTAATTTTAACGAAACATACGCTTCAAAATTATTTTCAATTTAGTTACTGAATAATATGCAATCCGCAGCTCCAACAACATATACTCAAGTAAAACTAATGTGTCTAATTAAGGACCAGTAGGTAGCTCTTAAAAACTTTAATTGTATCGTTAGATTTAAAAAAGGTGATAATCTCCGCTACTTTCGCGGATAACTCGGCCATTTTCAGTAGTGTAAATATTGAAGAAAATGTGTGCAAATGTAGAAATCCATGCTTTAAATATCTCTCTTTCGCTAAGGATTTCTTAAGTTTATCATATGTTTCAGTTTTTTATAATTCTCGTCATATGTACTTTGACTAACACTCAGGATACTTGAAAGTTATCTCATGATTTCTAAATAATGTTTTCGTTATGTATGATACATTAGTTCTGTACCACCTACTCAAAGTCGAAATTTTGTTTACTTGATGCAAATTGGAAAGCTTTGAGATGTTCTTTTTAACCATGAGGCGCTTCAACGGAGTCCGATTTTGTTACAGTTAAATGCCATCTTTTGTTTTTTCACATGAATTTTTTTTCATGAATTTTTTACAGTACTATAGCATTAAGATATGCTAAGTTCCACAGATACTTCAACAGATGCTATCAAGTTCAACAATAGATACTAAGTTCAACAGATACGCAGACTTAGTGTGTCGAGAAACTCCTGTAAGCGATATAACCTGATGCAGGCTTCGTCCCGAAAGATGCAATGAAAAATTCACTGGCCCCATGACCGTTCATAAAAAGAGCCCCTCGTCGAGAATGTGGGAGGTTTTGGCAAGCCTCCAGAGTATCGTGTATTTTCAGGAGAGTCACTCCAGGAGTGCTCGTAAAGACAGATGACCCGCAACGAGACAATCATTCAGCGGACAAAATTCTACGCGCCACGCCGACCGTTCCGAGACTCGTTTTGGCTTGGGACCAGGAGATGTTTTCTGCGGGGCATTGCTTCCTAAAATGGGCTCATCGCGGGATTAGCGTTTGATTGCCGGGCGTGAGAATGGGCTCGCTTTTGTGTCCCCGGTGCGCGTTGGGATTAGTTACTGAGCGCTTGAAAAACTCGGATATACAATTGTATTCTATTATTATAGTCTATCCATTGGGGATATCCTCGAGATCTTGGTGCAATTGGTTTGTTTTGGCGGAAAATGTTATAGCCTCAAGTGAGAATGAAGGACTACGTTTCGTGCTCACGCAGACTATCGAGGATCATTAACATTAGGTAAGAAGGAGGAAAATAGTCTGACTGTTTGGAAGTCATGTGTGAAAAATTTTGGGTGAGCGGTCGGCATGGTGTTAGTGTCGGAAGTAACCTGACAGAATAAGGTTTCGAATCTTTGTGAACGTTCAAAATTGAGACTTTAAGTAATGCGACACAACCTATTTGCATAACGGACTGTCCTTCAACCATAAAAAAAGACATTATTCATATGTCTTCTTCAAAATTGAATATTTCAAAGAATGGTTAGCAACAGTGATAAACGTAGCTTGTATTTAAGGAAACATTTCAATTAACTAAGCTTTGATTTCAGTCAAATAACGTTTGGTTTTAGCTGATGAGAATATCGATCAACCGATTATTCAGAGGTGTCCCTCTACCATAATCTTTTATCAATTTTCATGATCAAGTAACGAAATACCTATTCATCTTCCGTTGGTATTCAAATGGTAATGTCCCTGAAGCATGAAACATTTCATATTCATCATGATTTCCTTTGATGTTAACACACCGATAATTAAAATTTGAACATCGTCTGTGTCCTAATGGAAAAACTTGAAGTACAAATTTGTTGGAGCTTTGATCAAGCACATCGCAATTAACAGCACACAAGGTCTCAGTTTCGTGCCACCCCACGCCCGGAATGAAGTTGCTAACTTTCTGGTAACTCCGTGTTGGAAGCCTCGAGATTGCGGAGGCAAATTGCAAACAGTGTCAGAAGATGGTGCCTGTAATTTATCAAACTTTATTTTCAATCACTCTTGCCCTGGAGATACCGCGGACAAAACTTCGATGCAACACTGATCACACGACGCTTGAATCCAGCACTTGCGCAGGAAGGGTGCCAAGTGAACCTCTAAATGATTGCACGAATGAAAAACACTTATTCTCATAATAAAGGTGTGTGCGAATGCTGCGAAAATGTGCGGCTTATACCTTAAGCATCCAAACGTAACTCCCTTAAAAGGAAGATGAAAAATTGGGCACCTGTCACAAATTTGCTCAACCAAGGCGATGAAAAAGATTTGTTATGACATGCTCATTTTTGTATGAGAATTAAAATAGTGTGAAAAAATACCATTTGTGTTCGTCAATGGCGGAACACTCAATGGAACTATGTATATTTGACCATCCTTCGCGACACACACTACTTAGGAATTTTTCAATGTTTTCACATTTCGCGATAAAAATCGGTTACGTAGAGCATGAAAATTGGTCGACGACTTTGAGTCTCTACCGCATGATAATTGTGATGAATGATACAAGGTGGTTTTTCTTTTTCGGTTCAAATTCAGTCGGTGATATAGCAAAACACCAACACCGGAGCAACAGACAAGAAACTTTGTGATAGATTGTGAAACTCAGTCCGAAGTTAACTCAGACAACTCAATCTGAAATTAACCACAGGATGGATATTTGGAAATTACTGAAATATATTTGCTAAGCCTTATTGCCATGGACTGCTATTCGGTCATTGAAATCCGTACTCATAGACAGTCTTGTGTTTCTGTTTCAATTATAATTCATTGAAATAACTCAGCAGTCCTCCGCTGTCCTCAGAACTGAGCTCAGTGCGATACGGGGAACAATGTTTATCAATGAGAGAGCCAATTATCCCTCACACGTGTTCTTTCCTATCTTTATGTACGTAAAGTGTGCTGTACGTAAGCTTACGTGCATGGAATCAGCAAACAACATCTTGTTTACATAGTCTAACCACGTGGCTCCTACCTTCTCATGTACATATACCGTGGTCTACCCGATAGTCTCCAGTCCTCTATTGTCAGGCGCTATAGCAGAGAAGAAACATGTTTTTGTTTCGGTCGGAACAACAGGCAGCAGCTATTCGGTGTTTGCGTACTTCGAAAGAACAATAACAGGGATGATAATTTTCATGCATCATCCTCTTTTGTGGACGACGCGTTCTAAGAAAGCTGCTGCATTTACTGGGGGAGGTAGAAAGATGGGAAAAAACAGGTATATGTGTGGTTTCGCTTACGATTGAGTCGTACTTTCCCTGCCTCGATTTACGTCAAACTTCAAATAGCGTCAGTGATAGGGAGAATCCATGGTTACTTCGTAGAATAACTGTTCTAAGTCTCACATGAAAAAATATTTCCTATAATTCAGTTCTTCCCTCTAATCCCCCAATGCCATTTCGATGTTCTATTTCTTCCAATTTTAATATTTAAAATGTGAAAATACTGCTAGTGTTGTGAAGAGTACCCTATTTAAGTCTGAAATGTGAAAACTTTTCCTTCAATTCCTTTCCCCACAATAATTCCAACACCATTTAGATTTACTGTTTTTGCCGGTTCAATTTTTCAATTTCTGCTGTGAAAATACTGATAGTGTTGTCGGCATGGTAGTTTTTGTCAAAGTAACTGTATAGTGCTTCATTTCCAGCTAGAGGCATCGAACTTTTACTGAACAGTTAGTTTTCCCAGTTCCAATTTAGTGAAGTTAGACCTACTGTATTCCCTATCCTGATATAACAAAGAAGGCAATTTTTTAAACCCTGTACGTTCCTTAAAATTTAAATCCCGCTGTGTTTTATCTAACATTGCGTTTACCTTTAAAAGTCTAATCGTTATAGTACGCACATTTGACAGCAAGTGAATATACCAACCATCATATCTCAAAAAGCGAGCGATGACACTTGTTACGTTGGGCTTCCTGGAAAAAGTTCGGGGTTTTGATAATAGCGCACTTTCGTTTTTCCCCAACCTGAGATGCATGTTTCCCTCTTCAAATGTTCCATAGTTATTCTCGAGGAAAGAAAGCTTACATAGCCATGGAACACTAAAATTTATAAATCGCAATTGTTTTAGTTCATTTTCCGATGGATGGTACGGATTTCTTTGCTTCATTCAGTGATTTATGAGTTCTGAAATAACTGTGAGGTATTTCAGTTATTTATGAGTTTTTGCGAAGCAATAGGTAACTAGACTCCTCATCGAAATGAGGTAATTACTGAGCAAAGCTGCTCAAAAACTTCCTTCTTGCACTTCGCTTTGAGAAAATCTCCAACGTTGACCAGAATTATCGAGGTGGGCTTAGAGAGTTACAAAAGAAACGAGGAAGTCCAAACTGTTTTGATATTTCAAATGTAAGCTCTATTGAAAAAGTTACGGTAATTCTCTGCTCTTTACAACGTTATTTCACAGCCTTTCAAACTTTGGATCTCCGTGTGGGCGTCGATCTCGCATATTTTACGTTCTATTGCTCGTAGTTCTCGGCAGAAAGCAGCCGATTTTCTGAAGTAATCTTGGGAGCATTAGGCGTTCATTGTGAGCCGCCTCCTGCTGTGCTGTAGAGCCACAAATTCCTACGAAAGAACTTCGTTAATTTTCCCATTCACTCTGAGGCTTTTCAAGGTTGCTACGCTTCAGATCATCTCAACGGGTCCTCTGCGGTGTATTTCTTAACTTGAAAATTATCTTCTAGTGTTTAGTAACTTAAAAATTATCGCCTGGTGCTTAGTAATTTTAAAATTATCGCCTGGTGTCTAGTAACTTGAATGTTGTCGCCTGGTGTTTAGTAACTTGAAAATTATTGTCTGGTGTTTAGTAACTTTCAAATCGCCCGGCATTAGCAACGTCTTGAAAATTGTCACCAACTATTTAAATACAACTTGATAATTATCAACTCTCATTTTGTCAATTGGAAAATTATGCCTCTGCATTCAGTAACAACTGAAAATTATCTCCCAGCCTTCAATAAGAATTTGATTATTATCGTCAAGCCTTTAGCATCTACCTCAAAATTATCTCCCAGCATTTAATAACAATTCGAAAATTTTACTGCGGCATTTAGTAACAACTTGAAAATTTTGCCTTTCACTTCTTGACAATTTGAAAATTATAACCTAGCATTTAATAGCAACAAGAAATGTATCACCCAGCATTAAGCTACGATTTAAAAATTACTACACGGCATTTGATAAATTATTCGTTAGCACTTTTGTCATATTTGGAAAATATCCTCATCCTCATCACAAATACACAATTTTACTGTGGTTGAGTTTCTACGCCAACTTTGGACGTTATCGCTGTTTTTTTTGTGCTATATTTCAATGGTCTTACAAAAGTATTTAGACAATTTGAACAATTTATTTGCCTCAAGTGATACAGCAACAGATTATTTTCTAAATCTAGTACATTGGACACATTTGAGTATATCTGCTTGTGGGCCCGAAAAAGTTCAGTGACTTCTAGTAGAGCATTCCATCATCAACGCTATTTTACGGTGTACAATTATGTTTACCCTAATTCACTTACCACCTAGTAGCACACTAGACTGATCTATGAATTGGTTATGTCTCTTCGTCGCAGGAGGCTTATGTTTTCAAGTCAGGCTTGAGTGCACTCCTGTTTTCTATCGGATCACAAAGAATTATAAGAAGCTGAGCTTTTAATGTACTCAAAGAAAAAATTTAAGTGAAATCTCCTAGGATTTTTAAAAACCTCGTCAGCCTCACTGTGTGGGAAATCTACAGGAGATTAAGGCTAACTTAATTTCGCCCCTTTTATTCATCACAAACCGCGCAAAATTTCTTACCACAAAAGTGACGTCACGATTTTCACAGGGATCTCCAAATACAGGAAACATTGACGACACTCTTTGCATTGAAAAATGTCTTTACGGCATCAAGTGTCTTCATGTGAAAAGTGTACCTTCATTAACAATGTATTTCACTCGCTTTTTAACATAACTTTTATACTATAACTTGAAATTTTAACAATATGAAAGCATTAATTAAATCAAACTTAGTTGCTATCACTTTTAACGCTGGAACTCATTGATGATCCGCCAATGTAGAGCTCTACAATGACAGTGCCCTTCCCTCTCCCCCTACCTCATTAGCTTCGATTGTTTTAACTCAACCGTTTTAAAGCCGATTAATTCACACTAATTGTTCAATTATTACTTAATTTGATAGTTTTGAGCGTGCTATAATGAGCTTCCAATGCGCTGGAACCAATTACGTTCGATAATTATCAAAGTTGACGTTTTTACGGCCTGAACGGCCGAGCCTGCCACAAGTTTGGCTGTTTAAGCTCCGCCTCATATAGACATTATGCTTCGCTCGTTTTCCTTGCGTCTCCGTTACAATAAAATACCAATGAAAACGTCTCGTCACCGGTGGCCACCAGATGCTTCTAAAAATTGGGGAAATTAGTCTTTTTACGACCGCTAATTTTAGAGCAAAACTTTGGCACCGTCTCGAAAACTCTTCTTCGTTTTATTGGTATGAATTTTGCTCGACGGGAGATTTTTTTTACAACCGGAGAAGTTCTTTCAATTGTTTATACTGAGAGCGAGCTTGTTTTTTTATTTCTTTTGCCCAGTAATGTCTGGTGAGATTGCAATGATGAAACATAAGTGAAAGATAGGATGGTATATAAATTTCAATGTCTATGAAAAAATAGTACACCATCGTACCCTGTTATTATTTTTTTTTTCATGCATGTAATGAGTCCATTTTCCATGGTTAACTTGCTTTCTCACTTTGGCTGGGCGAAGTATCTGCTAGTCTATAACTACCCCCTAAAATGAAATTTTCTAGATCGCCTTGCAATCAAGTTCGCTCGTCATTTTCAGCATTTGCATTTGATAACTTTTCTAACATACGTGCATCATATTTCCTGTACGCAAAAATCCAAAGTGTCTTTTGGATTTTTAAACTCGGATTTTTCACGGTCGCATAATGAGCTATTATGCATTTAAATGAGAATAGATGTCATCAAATAACTACTAACACAGACACCTTGGATAAATAAAATAAACTTCGGTTAAATTTTATTCGCACACCATACGGGTAAAACCCTTCTATCCATTGAAAAAATATGAACAAATAAGTACCAAGAAATAACCATAAGTTCAAAAACTACTGCTGCTTCCACGACAATTTAGATAGATGACAAACACACTGAACAAACATGGCGGGCATTGCAGGAAAACATGCAGTGGCTCTGGCTCAAAAACCATTGATGCAGCCCTTCTGAACTTTTTTCGTTGTGTAGCTGGCATAATATTAGTAATGCGAGAAAATGCATTTTATAGTTAGGAAAGCAAATATTTGCGAAGTAGCTAAGGTAATGCTAGTAGGGTGACAAAATGCGTTTTATTGTGGGAAAAGAGCATTTTTGCTGAGTAACTGGCGCTTTACCATGCCCACTGTGGTGTTGCCACATCACAGTAGCAAACCCAAATAATGTTAGGAAATCTTTCTGTTGCGAGCAAAGAAAAATGTTTGCCGAGTAGCGAACGTCATACTGTACGTGGCACGTAAAGGCAAAGGAGGCTTATCAAAGGAGACGGTTTCTTCAAAAGAGTATGGAAAGAAAATTGGCTTCCCTTACCAGGCCTCAACGCTCTTGATCACTTGTCAGTTTGCTAGGAATGCGAGATTTTTATTCACATAATAGTATTCCTACCCACACTTACTTCTTGGAACATCGAGAATATTTGCTCATTGAGAAATAATTTGATACTTATGACCGGAGTTTCATTTGATGTAAGCCGTCCTTTGATCAACATTTTTAGATTCATGCCATTAGTTCGACAAAATTTCAGGTTCCTTTCGAAAATTTCGATTAGCGAGAGTTCAAGTGCGTTCGCTAGACACACAAATACTGCTCCATTTTTTACACTATTCCTGCATTCGATCAGCCGTTACAGCTAATTTGATTTACAAATTTGTACAGCAGAGACGGTTTGCGCCAAAATTTCAGCTTCGTTGCGTCGCTCCTGCGCATAATTTGGAGGCATCTCAGCACATCGTCTTGCAGTCTGGACCGACTCTCGAATTTACTTTCCATAAAGGAAGTGACTCGGTTGCCTCGATTTAAAGCGAACAACGCTTTTCTGGGCCATTTCAGATCCTTTCAGCTGCTCCAATTTGACCGATTAGACTTCGTTCCAAACACACGCTTGGGTAGAAATGGGGACCTTCTATTAGATCGCCTCTGAAACTAATATAAATGATTCAAATAGAGTTCTTATTTAAATGTTATAGAGCAGAGATTTCAAAACTTTCCAGGCTTAAAGCCGTACTAATTACTTCAGTAAGTTCCAAGGGCCAAAACCGTTTTAATTTTAATGCTATTATTTATTATTCTTTAGAAGAGCAGCAATATGTAGCACCAATAAAACAATTATAACAACAATGCGTCATTAGATGTCTTGGGACGGATAGATCACACTGGAGGGCCAAGTTTGGCCTGCGGGCCGTAGTTAGAAGACCCCTGTCATAAAGGACGTAAAGTGAAGGTACAGGGTTCCAAGCCTACTTGAGAACATTGTGAGCTTGTCTATAAACAACAACATTTTGGTAAAAAACGTACAATCATATTACCTCTATTGGTCATTTCTCAGCTTTCGAAGGACTGGCAGATAGCTCTCCAGTTCACTTCGAATAATTCTGTCAGCTTGAGTAATTGAGAGTAAGCGTTCGTTACAAATCACAAAGTAAGTAGGCGAGTATCTTTTTTGTTAATTTTGGAATAATATCATTTAACGAATGCTGTTTCAGGGCTTGTTATATTTTCGATGGTATTTGCAACATTGGGCTTGGGTCAGAATAGGACATGTTGAAACTCGTCTTGATAAACCTATGCCTTTACTCTAACGAGCTTTTTTTGATGATTCTTAATCTCGTGTATTTCTGCAAGAAAATATACATGTGTTCACAACACAATGTCACCAATTTAATTTCAAACAATTAATATACACAACGGAATGTCAGCCAAATCATTACATAGCACTGTTCCAAAATTTTGAAAAACTTATTCATATTATTTTTTATCAGTCAGCTGGTGATACCGATCAAAACTACATATATACTGAGAAACAACAGAGGGAAAACATTCAGCAAACAGTAAGGAAAAAATTTCCCAATTTCAACATTTAGCAAATAGTCAGGAAAAATAATTACAATTTAAATGGTGGTCAAAGAATTTTCTTTTTTTAGTAATGGCGATGTCACGAAGTAAGCCAAGGCTAATCATCATTAATTTCCCGGTAAGCTACTCAAACCTGTTCGACAAGGACAGACTGTTCTGAAGAATGCTTTTGCTACATTATAACGTGCGTTTATAAAATGGCCAACTGTTACTGAAGTGAAATTTTGGTAAATGAAGGGGATTTACATTTGTGTTGAGATGTGAGTATTTAAAATGGCCAACTGTTACTGAAGTGAAATTTTGGTAAAAGAAGAGGATATACATTTGTGTTGAGATGTGAGTATTTAAAATGGCCAACTGTTACTAAAGTATTTGTGTTGAGACGTGCGTATGTAAAATGACCAATTGTTACCAAACTGAAAACTTTTGATGAATTGAAGAAAAAACTACACATTTATTTTCATGTTTCTACATTTTTCATGTACATTTCCTAATTTCATTCGCAGGGAAGAGGGATTCATGCCTCTGCTGATAGGAGTGAAGAATGTTAAAGGAAATGGAGGATAATGTAGGCGTCTATTCAATGGTAATAGAGTTTAATGAATTATAAGTAATATTGATTTACATTAAGGATATTGATGAACATTGAATGATATTGACGAATATTTCAAAGATATCAGGGAGTTCCATAAAATATTATACGACCTAAAAGAATTATAGAGGATGCTAGTTAATTGTAAAAACTAACATTTATTTCCTGTTTATGTATACCTAAGTGAATGAAAGAATCTTAGTGAATGTTAAGGGAGACAAAAATTGATAATGGACACTAAATTATGTTGGAGAAACTTAAATAAAATGAAAAGGAGTAAAATAGAGTTGGAGGATATCAAAATTAGCAAAAAAAACAAAAGCGCTGTAAGATTCGAGTTAGTTTTACACAGAGATGTTGTTTTTCACGTTTTTTGAAATTTTTAAAAGTTTATTGAACAATGTTTACGAAGTAAGCAAAATTATATAAACAAATACATGTTATACATGTACAAATACATGTTTGTATTCAGCTCTAGAAGTAAGCACTATGTCACTTGTATCAAATGAAAATGTCCAATAAATCTGACCCATCATCAAATATTCCTGAGTAAAAGTATCAACATGAGCAGCAATTGATATTTTCTTTCAAAGAAAAACATTTCGTTCTAACAGGGCAATGAATAAATTAAATTTGTAATTTTTTTAATGTCATGGTGTTTCGTCTCTCAAAAAAACTGTCACTCCTCTGACTAGAACCGCGATATTTTTACAGGAGTATGTGCAGCTCCTCTGGTGAAAATAGCAAACGAAGGAGGATAGAAGAGGTTTGAGCTGACTGTTCTACTCACTGAGTTTGCACATCACTCACTCACTCTCGCCCTTTAGGTTGAAACTTCAAAAAAAATTTATCAGCACGATTATAATAACAGAGCGATCATCGAAGAATTCAATATCAACCTTCTATCAGCTTCCAAAAACCCGGAAGCGTGTATAAAGTTCTGGACGCGCGTGGGGTGTTACATCGCTCTGGAAAGAACCAATGCAATATTTTGTCGGATTCTGAACGCATTCGGCGTGGCAAATTTAATAGAAAACGCTTTGAACTCACGGTAAAAAAAAGGAAACTTAGTCCACAGTTGCGGGGGTCCCTTAACGAGTTTCAAGCGCAGCTGCTGGCTGCTGAGCAGGTCTCTGCCTCGTGTTTCTGCTGGCTTGCTCTGGTGATAGTGGACGTGCGAGGGCTGGATTTTCTTTCTGGAGACTGGAATCGAGACGAGCGAGGGCTGGATTTTCTTTCTGGAGACTCGAATCGAGACGAGCGAGGGCTGGATTTTTTTTCTGGAGGGTCGAATCGTGACGAGCGAGGGCTGGATTTTCTTTCTGGAGACTCGAATCGAGACGCACGGACGAGCGAGGGCTGGATTTTCTTTCTGGAGGCTCGTTCCGGTGCGAGTGTAGGAGCGAGGGCTGGATTTTCTTTCTGGATGCTCATTGCGTGACAAGCAAGCGTGCGATTTCCATTTTCGAGACTAGCACCAACAAACGTGCAAGGGCTGGATTTCCATACAATTTACGACATCGTTGAATCATTGTGTAAATTTTTACGCCCCGCATAACAGCCCGTTGTGTAGCTAAATCCTTTTCAAAAACTTGCTCTGCCAGCTGCATCACACTGAAAATCTATGGCATCAACGATTGTTTGAAAATTCGACACCTTAGTTCAAAATCACATCTGTTCGACTAGCGATTCAGGAAAACGACTGCATCATATATCCTTTCCCAGACTGTTGAAGTTATATTAAACCACTCATCATTTCCGTTTCATGTACGATGGCTTCCGTGATTACGGAAACCATCGTAACTTTCCAGGTTTCTAATGTGGTGTTGGTAACTGGTATCTGAATGTGGCGTTGTTTGAATGTGGCGTTGGTTACTGGGGTTAAAATGTGGTGTTGGTTACCGGGGTTTGAATGTGGCGTTGGTTACTGGGGTTTGAATGTGGCGTTGGTTACCGGGGTTTGAATGTGGCGTTGGTTACTGGGGTTTGAATGTGGCGTTGGTTACCGGGGTTTGAATGTGGCGTTGGTTACCGGGGTTTAAATGTGGCGTTGGTTACTGGGGTCTGAATGTGGCGTTGGTAACCAGTATTCTGATGCAACATTGGTCCCGGTACTCAACATCGGTTGGGGGAGTTGCTCTTAGAACAATGCTTCAAAAACAACACTGCCTGAGAAGTTTCGCTTGGAATAATGCTTCAAAAACAAGGAGAAATCCAAACACAATGAAATGGTGTCACCTCGAACGCTCAAAAGGTGTCACCTCGAGCCCTTTCTCACATGCAAAAGTAGTACCTAATTTTTAATCTTCCGCTTCAAAAGAGATGATGTTGCCGCGAAACTGCTGTATAGTCTTTCGGAGCTCTGCTTTGAATTCTCGATAGAAAGTGCGCAAATGTATTTCCCTGAAATTCCCCCGCAGCAGAAATTTATTCCCCTTATGAAGTACCGTCCTCTTGCGAGGCTCAAATGAAATTAAACCTTGTTAAGAATAGATAACCAAATATTTCCTTCAAAAATGAGTAATTTCTTGAGTTAAGTCGGTTTGAAACAAATTATTATGTGTTATTTCTCAGTCTAAGAACCTCAGCTTCTAATTGCCAAAATCCATTAATGTCTCCTGCTGTGAATAATGGTTCATTTAAATAACCTTAAACTAACAATAAGCTGCTTAAATTTCGTCCGGCTTGCCACTGTAATTTAATTCAGCATCGTAACTTTTCCGGCTTGTAATTCATGAAGTCCAGTAAAGTCACGCTGGTGGCAGTTCTAGTAGGTGTCTCCATAATTAATGTTGGATGGTGAAAAAAATAGCACCCTCAAATTTTCTGCATCACGATAATGAATTTTTCTACGACAAATAAGCTTCATCAAATATAAATGGCATCCTTTAATTTTCTGTATCATGAGAAGGAATTTTGTCTTACCCAAAAGCATAAGTGAAGGAAGTGGCTTATATAGGTCTTTAGAATAATACTAGTAATTTCCAGTATAGGAAACAAAGATAAATTTAAATAAAACCTTTTATATTTGTGAACTAGTCTTTCTGGTGCTCACATTAACCTAAAGCGAAATTTGCTAGTAGTGAAAGTTGTACGTATTGTGGTTTCAAATAAAGTGTTAGCATGGGATTTTGGGGTAATAAACCCACTTTTGCGTCTTCCATTTGTTTTATTGGTACATAGGACTTCCATTTATTCCTCTGATAAATTTATGTATCAAATTTTCATGTACCAACGTATATTTTGAACAAATTTATTGATTGTTTTATTCATTTTATTGAACAAGTTTTTCAATAACCAACTGAATCATTATGGGTATCGATCTTCACTTTTCAGAACCAACGTATATTTATTAGCGTCTTTCTTATAGAACAAATTCCACAGTAACCAACTGAATCGCTATGGGCATCACTATCCAGTTTTTCAGGTTCTTGATCTTCCGACTTTTTTCACTTTTTTATTTTATCCTAAGCGTATTCACCTCATTCTCGTTCTATTATTTAGCAAACGCATCAAAGTCCTTACTTTCTTTTGAAATCAATTATTCCTCTCTTCAAAGTTCCCACTCACGCCACAGCCATTTATATAAACAAATACTCACATTCTTCTGTTTGCTTTCCTAAGTCTCATTGAGCCACGATGAGCTTCCTGATGTGCCCTCTCACTTTACAACTTAACTCCGAAATCAAGAACAGTCAAACCTATAAATGTCCTCGGAACACAGTAATAATTTCTCTCGTACAACCATAATCTCTTCACTGCCGTAACCTTGCAGTACCAAAGGTCCTCGGAACACAGTAATAATTTCCCTCGGACAACCATAATCTCTTCACTGCCGCAACCTTACAGTACCATCGATCTGTGCCCTTCGTCTTGGTTTCACGAGAATCCCACATGTCCAGCAATACAATATATGAATTTTCTACACGTTTTTGCCCCGTGAAATGCAACCCTGCGAATTAAATTGACATTTTTTAGATTCGAAGCGACGCGAGTCTAACCACCTTCTCGCCGCCTCATATTTTTGCGCGGTGTTACTGCACAAAAAAGGAGATCCATACAGCGTCGTCGCTTTTGGTCAGCTTTTACGACTTGTAGAAGATGCAGTTGTGGTTTTTCTTCTCTTTAAAAAGTGGAGAATGGCTGCGTCAACACAGCCATGTCTCATGCGGGCATGTTTGTGTCCACCCATACACGCTGTTGTGAGGCAAAATTAAGACATTAAGACAAGCTTAATGTCTTCAGCGAGCGAACATCGAATGATGGGGACAGTTTTGCCGGTTCATAGGTGACTAGAAATTTTACGTACGTGAAGATAGTAAGTCTGTTGTGTTATGTCTGATATCACTGAAGATCATTAGATCCAAATCGTTAATCTCAAAAGACAACCATTAGGTACAGGTCGTTAATCTCAAATCATTAGAACCAGATCGTTAATTTTAGACGACCATTAGATCCAGATCGTTAATCTCAAATCATTAGGTCCAGATGGTTAATTTTAGATGACCATTAGAGACAGGTCGTTAATCTCATTAGACGGTTTTTAGATACACGTCGTTAATCTCAAATCATTTGATCCAGATCGTTAATTTTAGACGACCACTAGATCCAGATCGTTAATCTCATTAAATACAGTTTGTAAATCTCAAACCATTAGCTACAGATCATTAGTCGCAGATCGTAAGTCTCACATCCTCAGTCAAAGATCTTTTGTCTCATATCAATGCACAAGTCGGAGATAATTGGCATCAAATCATTAGTCGGAGATTTGTAGTAGTCACAGATCATTACTCTTAGATCATCAATCAGAGATCATTACTCAGATATCATCAGTCTAAAATCATTGCTTGCAATCATCGGTCTCAAATCTTTAATCGGTGATAGGTAGATCATTAGTCACATTTCATTAACTGCACTTCCGTAATCGATGTGCATTAACCCGTTATCGATGTTCATTAGCCCGTAATCGATTTGCATTAACCCGTAATTGATGTGCATTAACCCGTAATCGATGTGCAATAACCCGTAATCGATGTGCATTAACCCGTAATCGATGTGCACTGGCCCGTAATCGATGTGCATTAACCCGTAATCGATGTGCACTGGCCCGTAATCGATGTGCATTAACCCGTAATCGATGTGCATTCCCCCATAATCGATGTGCATTAATCCGTAATCAATGTGCATTAATCCGAAATCTATGTGCATTGCATTAATCGGAGACTAACAACTTAGATCTTAAGTAATACTGTCGAAAGAATCAGTGAGGTATAGTCTACTTAGAAATTTTCTGCAGATGGGAAATGTTTTCTTCACAGTGCAGTTGGAGCATTTTCTTTATTGGCTTTTTTTTCTCATTTGGAAATATTTCATTCGTCTGAAATGTCTGGAACGTTGATATTAATGTCTACTACAAGCATGCCGCTTGATTGCCATGCCAGTGTTCCGCATGTTTTCTGATCAGCATGTATGTGATATGTATTTCTCTTTTATCATACCAGTAATACATATGCTTTTTGATCATCATACCAGTGATATTCATGTTTTTTATTTGATTTCAGCGATAATCATGCTTTTTGATCACCAAACCACTGATAATCATGCTTTTTTATCACCATACCAGTGATAATCATGCCTTTTGATCACCATACCACTGATAACCATGCTCTTGGACAACCATACCATTAATAAACATGCTTTTTGATCACCGTGCCATTGGTGGACATGCTGTTTAATCAGCATCCCAGTGATACGCTTGTTTTTTGATTGTCTTACCAGTGATACGCAAGTTTTTGTCATTCGTACGTAACTGAAGGGATTCAATATCACTCCAGTGATACACATGTTTTGCCTTATCATTCCAGAGATGGGCATTATTTTCATCACAATAAGTTTTGTGCGGTATTTCTATCTGCTTTTTGAAAGCAGCTCGGAATTAGGTCGTCCATCACACACATAAATTTAGTCAACTGCACCCCGCATAGAATTCGAATTTATTAGTCGCCCTCAGTGCGAAATAACAAGCAAAACCCATCAGTGTCGGTCGTTTGGTCCGCCTCGACTCGACTGGTGTGCACTTGCATGCTCCCAGGTCCAGATTTTCAAACATTGTTTGTCTTCGTGGCGGCACAGCTGGCTGCGTAAGTTCTTCTGCGAGAGTCGATTTGGCTCGGCTGTGGGCTAGAACACGTCGCTTGTAGCCAACCCTAATTTTATAATCCAAGATTCTCTTGAAATGCTTTTTGCGCTCTTTTTTGTAGAAATGGGAAGAAAAATACATTTCATCCCCGCTTTTTTCCATCGTGATAGTTTTTGCGTTCCTTTTTTTAGAAAAGGGAGAAAAAGACATTTCCATCATGATACCATAGATCGATTTGCCCCTATGCAACAACCACATGAAAATTTTCAAGTTCGCAACAGGGAAACCAGCCACGAATAGCAACGCTTCCTCTAGGTCTGTAACATCAAACAGCGCCCTGGACACGGCGGCTTTTAGCTCGCCGAACGCGCTACCAACTTCATTGGAGTTCATTGTCCTCCTTTTTTGCATGCAGTGCGCCACCACGACTACGCTGAAAAGCTCGTTGTGTTGCGTGGTTTTGGAAACCTTTTGGCGACGGAGTATTGAAATGAGCAGAATGCCTGGGCTTTTTTCTAAAAAGGATGCATGGGTCCTCTCTACAGCGGATTCCTAGACATGGGTCCCTCTCTAAAACGGCTCCCTCTCTTGAAGAGTTGCGTGGGCTCCTCTCTAGAAGAGATGCCTGGGTCTCTCTTTAGAAGAGATGATGAGCCCCTCTCTAGAAGGGATGCCTATGCCCCTCTCTAGAAGGGCTGCCTGAACCCCTCTCTTGAAGGGATGCATAGGCCCCTCTCTAAAGCGGATGCCAGGGCCCCTCTCTTGACGGGGTTGACAGGGCTCCTCTCTAGAAGAGATGCCTATGCCCCTCTCTAGAAGGGTTGCCTGAACCCCTGTCTAGAAGGGATGCACGGACCCCTCTCTAGAAGAGATGCTTGATCTTTTTTCCGGGCAGGTGTCCTGGATTCGTCTGTAAACAGGATGCATTTGCCACTCACTTGAGCGTGGGAGTGTGCCTGTCTCCAGACTGCCTTGAAAGTGACAAGGAATGCTTTGGTATCGCGTCATCAACTCTTGTTGGGGAGATTTTTATTCCTTAATTAATTTAGCTTGGGTAGAAGCTTGGAAATTTTCATTTTTTCTCGCTCGCTCCTTCTCACGAGAAGAGACCGCGCACAAACCTCTTGTGTTAGATGCTGTTGTTTCAGACTTTGTGTAGTTTCATGTGATGGGAAAATGTCATTTTTATCTTCACTTTTCTTTTGAATGACCTGTGAGGGCCGTTGCAATTTCATGCTCTGAGAAAATGTCATTTTTACCCTCACTTTTTATTTTGGTTGTCCTGAGAGGGTTGACGCAATTTCTTGTGCTAACGAAATGTTTATTTTTTACCCCAGACTTTGGTCTCTGCGAGGAGTTTTTGTAACGGCAGTTTACGCTTTGCTTGAACCGACGTGCAGATTGTATTTGAGTTTTTCTTATCGACATGTTTGAAAAATCTCTAAACTCAGAATGTGATGGTAATTTCACCCTATTTTACCTTCCTGAATCAATTAAAATATTTTCTTCAACGCTTCATCACAGTGCATACTAATTTTTACCAGTGTCGAAATCAGGGAGTTGAATTGAAAGTATCACCTAGTACTCGAATAGAACATCATATTTTTCCAATTTGAGGCTTCCGCATTAATACGATCATAAATTTCAACTCAAGGATATCTCATTCAAAAATCCTTCCCTCATTTTCTTTCTTCCCTGCTTGAAAACGAGAACAGAAGTTCTGCTCAAATGGCCAATGATTTTATTTAAATGCCACATGTATTCGCCTCTCTATTCTTTCTTCTTGCTCTCAGAAACCGGAATTTTTCCAAATGATTCTGCTTGTATACAACATTCATTCTCTTGCCTTTTTTCTCTCTTCAGGGAATGGAATTTCTTCTAAGAAGCTAATCCTTTTTCTCGGATACCACATTCATTCTCCCATTTGTTTTTCTTTCTTAACTCTCAGGAACAGAAATTTTTCAAGTAGCCAACCATTCTTTTTAATATCACATTCATTCTCCTATCTATTTTTCCTTGTTTTTAACGCAAGAATTTCTTCAAATAAGCAACTCATTTGGCTTGCCACATTCATTCTCTTATTTATTCCTGGCTCACCAGAGCCGAATATTTGGCAAGTAGTAGTAGTAGTAACGTAGGTTTGCTAGCCAAGACAATAATAATCCTACAAGGACGTCCCATTCAACGATACCTTCTGGTTTGCAGGCACGAGAAGTTCTACACTTGCTGTGACGAGCCTTACTTGGACATCACCTTCAACATCACGATGCGCCGCAAGACTCTTTTCTACACCGTCAACCTCATCATCCCGTGCATGGGCATCAGCTTCCTCACCGTCCTCACCTTCTATCTACCCTCAGATTCCGGAGAAAAAGTGAGTTCCATGAGCGATTGAACATGTCGCACGCAGAATCTTTTAAGGTAAGCGCTAGATTGAGGAGAAATTTAAGGTGAGCGCTAGATTGAGGAGAAATTTAAGGTAAGCGCTAGATTGAGGAGAAATTTAAGGTAAGCGCTAGATTGAGGAGAAATTTAAGGTAAGCGCTAGATTGAGGAGAAATTTAAGGTAAGCGCTAGATTGAGGAGAAATTTAAGGTAAGCATCAGATTCGGGAGAAAAAAGGTGTTGCAAAAACTATTAAATATGTGCAACGTAGAATGTTTTAAGGTAAGCATTAGATTTAAGATAAAAAAATTATGGTAAGCATCAGATTCAACAGGAAAAGTGAGTTCTATGAACAATTATTGAAAATGTCGCATGCAGAATCATTTAAGGTAGCATCAGATTCGGAATAAAAAGTGAGTTACATGAACCGTTGAACATGTCGCGCTCAGAATCCTTTAAGGTAAGTAGAATTCAGTTATAGCTATTGAATTTGAATTTTTTTATAATACAAAATCTTTGACTTTATGATTAGACAAAATGTTGCCATATTTTGTGAAAAGTGTAGCCATTGATTGTGAAAAATGATACCTTTTAAGTGCGAGAAATTTTGCCGTCTGAATCAGAAAAATGTTAACTCGTAATTACGAAAATTATTAACTTAATATCACGAAAAACGTTACCTTCTAATTATGGAATGTATAGCCTTCTTATAAGTAAAAATTTACCTACTAATAAGGAAAACTTTCGCCGTTTAATTACGAAAATATTACCTTATAATTATGAGAAAATTTTGGCATCTAATTGCTGAAAATGTTACCTTTTTCAGTTACAAAAAATGTTACCTTCTAACTACCAAAAAAATCCTCCTAATTTTTAGAAGTGTGAAAATTCTACTCACGAAAAATATTCTCCTTTAAATTCGATAAACTCATTTTAGTTTAGCTCACCATGACAGTTTTGCTAGAATTTTAATTTAAAGGAATTAACGAACAAAGGCTTCTCGAATAATTTTTTCCGTCACCCTGCGTTTAAAGAAAATCACAGTGAAATTTTTTCACTCGCGCAACAAACTCGAGCGAAAACTGCTTCACTCACGTAACAGCGGCTGTGTGATAGCACCCCAAGCATAAAACAAAGAAACAGATAAACACTCATGATTTCTCATATGAAATTTGAATTCTCGCTTTTGTCAGCAGTGAGTTCTTGATGCCATATTTTTTGCTCGGAAGAGCTTACAAATTCTCTGCTCGGAAGAGCTTACAAATTCATTCACGCAACAAAAACCTATAGATCTGAAAAAAAGACATTTGGATTTCGAGGCCATTATTTGGGTTTTTCCAAACTCGTTTAAAAGTTCAAAAAGAATTCTTTCCTAGTTTGCAGGTCTGTCATAACTAGCAATTTCTAAAGACAAATATCATGAAAATTACACGTTCATATGTAGAACCAGTGCATTGTGTACAAGATGCTCAAAAAAGTTTCGAAACTTCCTAACAATTTAATTATCCTAAAATCCTCATTCGAGTTAGAATACAACGCATAGATATGCGTAAAATTCGTATTCAAAACCCATTTCAAACCCAGTCATCAGCAAAAATTAGATACGATGTCTTATCAAAGAAATTATTTTAAACAGGCCTATCAAACAAGACTGATTATTGAGGTCAAACGTTGAACTGGGAGCTGAAAGTTAGGCATTTAAACACTGCAAAAATTTTGAGGAGTTTTAAAAATAAACACTATAAAACATATACGACTGCCCATTGATCATAACGGGTAAGCATATTGTGGCCCCGAAAATTTGGAAGGTTGGGAGTGCTGCGTTATGAAAAAACAACCTATTTAATTATCTCTGTTCTTCATCAGTGGAATAGTTTTCTGATGTCGACGCTTATAGGAGATATCATTATTTTCCTGAATAATAACTGCGTTCAACTTTACCACGCAAACAACCGGCGTCAACCACACCTGAGCGGCAAACTCCAATTACGAAAAATTGGACTTGACGAAGCCAGGCAAGTTTCTGGCGATTCTTATCGTGTTCCTAAATCCACATCTTTTAGCAGCAGACCCGAGCTTTTCGAGACCAGAAGTCAAAAAAGCACGAGGATGGATTCCTGCTTTTGGCAACAGTAACTTGAGCTCCAAAGGTTTTGCTAACCTAGGCTTCACGAGCTTGACAGGAGCGTTCCTTTGTGCATCGAGAAAAAAAAACATCAGCCACTTAGACTTCAAAGCGCCTGCCAATAAGTTGAAAATTGAAAGCGCTGCCAGTGCTCGGGAAAACTATTTGTACTTTGAATTCAGAAGAGCAGTTTCAAGGCTTCCAAAATTAACGCAGTCGCATGCTATCCACCTGAATTTTGGGTACGAGGGAAATTTTTTAGGTCGCATTTCCGTAAACTAAGAGTTGAATTTCAAATCTTCCGCTCGCTGTCGAGTTATAGGACGCTTGAATGAATGCATCAGGCCATAAAAAATTTCATTCGAACGTGCAGTTCAACATGTGAATCCAAGTTAACTGTGCCGACTCATATTAAATAGAAAATCTACCACTCGCTCTCAGAGTAAAAATTCTTTCGAATAAATACATCGAGCCACAAATAACTTATTCCTATGTGCAGTTCAAGATCAAAAAGCAAGTAAAAGATGATCACTTATATTTTTCGACACAAGTTCATCATCATCTTAGCCATCTCACGAAGGCTATCCTTGTTTTTTTTTATCGATGGATTTCCTAGTGAAATGAAGAACGTATTTTAAACTTAAATACTGCGAACTTGAGCCAAAACCCAACAATCGACATGCGCTTCTTTTTTCGAGTCGAACCTGCAATCACGAAGTGATGTGACGCACCATTCAGCTCCAAGTCAGTGTTCTTTCACGGCGACGTGAGCCACCGGTGGTCACGGAGGGTATTTCCATAATGCTACTGACCGACCAGTAGCCACAAACTCAATTTTTATAAATTCTTAATCAAAGCGAAATGAAGGTACGATCCAGTTAGTTTTTGCTACTACAAAATGGCTTATGTTGACTTTACTTTTGACTAATGACTAATTAACTTCAGAGTTAAATGGTTTATGCTACTACAAAATGGCTTATTACAGTTAACTTCAGAGTTAAATGGTTTAACAACAATTAACTCAACAGTCAGAGTGTTACTGCGATACAACACGAAATAAAACCACTTCCATGACACAAACCAACCTGCATTGTTCACCAATCATAAAGAAACGCAGCCCCAGATTCCCTGCGTCGAAAAGTGTGCACAGGACCAAACAAAACCCAGCATTGCTCAACGGAAGGCGGTGCTAGCATATACTGTGCACTCAAGGCTGAGGGAGCGCAGGTAGAAAACAGTTCACAGGAAGAAAGAAAGAAAAAAAAACGTTTATTTCTTAAAAAGCTGATGCATGAAATGCACGACAAAAAATTGAATTTTACAAATTTTCTCACTATAAAACGTCCTCATAAACGCACAGTATGAGAGGGACTAACAGATAAACAGAACTTGAGTTTCCTCAGAGTTTGAGTAAGTTTGAAAGTAAGTTTGAGTAAGTTCGGGTTACATCTGAAGGCCGTTACACTGCAACGTAAATCGCGTCCCAAATTCATCCCAGTGCAGTCGTAAGGAACTTCAACGACTCCAAGTTCTGGCGCGTAACGAGCGAGCGAATGTTGCTGCAGGGGAGTGCAACAGCGGTCATCTGCGTTGTGAAACCTGGCTGTTGAGTCTGGACACGCGGTATTGTATCCAGACACGTGGTATTGTGTCCAGACACGTGGTATTGTGTCCAGACACGCGGTATTGTGTCCAGACACGCGTTATTGTGTCCAGACACGTGGTATTGTGTCCAGACACGCGGTATTGTGTCCAGACACGCGGTATTGTGTCCAGACACGCGGTATTGTGTCCAGACACGCGGTATTGCGTCGAGACACGAGGTATTGTGTCGAGACACGTGGTATTGTGTCCAAACACGCTGGGTTGTGGTCCAGAGGTATCGTGTCCAGACACGCTGAGTTGTGGTGAACAGGTGGAATAAATAGAAAATATCTGCGAGCGAAAGCGCGAATTTTTTAATCTGCGTAAACATTCCCCTACGCAGATATCAACTCTTCCTCAATTACAGATGCATATTGTGCGGGAAATTTGAAAGAAAATTCCTTCAAGATTTTGCAAAATTTCAAATGTTACCATGTCATTTTCTTCCTGTTCTTGTTACCATCAATGACACATAAAACTCTTGATGTTCAATAGCTCTCAGCCCCATTGCATTTTTTTACCGTTTGTAATTTACGTGTTATTAACCTAAATCTTGTTTCTAGTGATAGAGTGCTTAAATATCTCTTCGTAGGAAACAATAAAATAAAGGATAAGCTTGAAAAAAATCCTTCGAATCACATCGTAGGATATAAAATATAATGCCACAATTTCTAAATTGAGCTCGAATAAATTTTGCTATCATTTGTACTTTAGTGGTCAACTGAATTACAGGTTATTGACCTAAAATTGATCATTATTCTATTGCTGAACTTTTAAAACGGTGGGTAAAAGATAGAAAGTGAGAAACGAATAATTGTTTTAGTTGTTTAAATACATCTTAGATACTCTCGAGTCGGTCGTGCGCAAAGACACCGTGTACGTTACAAAAAGATAAACACTAACATGTGTTATTTAAAAATAAATTTGAGCAGAAATATTCCTATGCTTTCCAGCCGCGGAAAGCCGGAATAAGCAATGCTCGTTCACAAGCAAAGCGAAAATAAGATAATCGGCACACTGAGCTGTCGAATATTTATTTTGAAGCTCCAACAGGCGTCCGCAAAAATCAAGCTGCATAAAACGACGCGATCTTGGTGTTTGTGTAGGCAAGTGGTGACATCGAGACGCCATGACGGCAGATTTTAGGCGGGGATCAGGTTTTCTTGGCCCAACCATCCGCTTCTGTCGGCGGAAAAACTTCACTGAAAATAAAGGTACATCCCAACACTGGTGGCAAGAAAAGGCAACACTGGTGGCAAGGGAAGGCAACACTGGGAGCAAGGGAGGGCAACACTGGTGGCAAGGGAGGGCAACACTGGTGGCAAGAGAAGGCAACACTGGTGGCAAGGGAAGACAACACTGGTGGCAAGGGAAGACAACACTGGTGGCAAGAGAAGGCAACACTAATGGCAAGGGAAGGCAACACTGGTGGCAAGGGAAAACAACACTGGTGGCAAGGGAAGGCAACACTGGGGCATTGTTTTCAGTTGTGCTCTAGTTGTGTTACAAAATTGCCAGCCAACATTCACGTAAACTCGTTGACAAATGTCAAGTATTTTATACCACCAGAGAGCACACTTCACTGACTATATAACTCTCTCGGCATCACACTGAAGTATCTCTAATGCACGTCATGAACAACTGCAAGCCCACATCACGCGTTTAAATAAACACAAATTAGTAGAAATAATGGCCACAAAACTGTGAGAATTACTAATCGAATGAACATTAACAATTCCACAATTTTGGCCCAAGAAAATGAAGCGTAAGCAGGAAAATACTTAGAAGCATCGTGAGCCTTAAGATCTGCTTCGCCAAAAAATAGAAAAATTGATGTATTTTCCATCCAATACAAGTGCCAAACTCCTTCCACTAAGTTTACATTCTTCTAACTAAAAGCTTTTACTTTACATCATGTAATTTTTTGCTTAGGGTTCCCCAGTCCCTTTGAATATTACTTTTTAGCTGTAGCCTAGATACCGTTCAGTTCCATATATGCGCGCAAGTTATGTGATATTCGCCCAGATGATAACTCATGAAACGGGTTGACAACTTTGAAAATTAAAAAAAAAGTATGTTCTCTCGTTGAGTTTCAAAACTTCATTTCTATTGGGAAGCCAAAACGTCTCCGGTGCGTTATTCTATATATTTACCGTGTTTGAAAAATCCACACTTTAGATATGGCAACATTAGATTTTAGATCCATATATTGCATGCAATATTAGAGGGCTCTCCGAAAACGGATTTTTCACGGCCCTAATTTATGTTAACTGATTATTGCAGAAAAATTATCCAACCGATTTACCTCGATGTTTTATGTACGATGACCATGACTACAGTAGATTGTAATTTTTCCATTGCCATCTTGCACCTCCATGCAGCTGCCATTTTCGGCAGGAGCTTCCAGTTTTGTACCATTTTCTTCATCTAAATTTAATAACTAATTTGTATCTTATTCGAAGAGTTCACTGCAACCGTTACAACGCTTGACCAGCAGTTGCAGGGCGAAACGTTCTAGAAAACTATTCACTCGTCTTTGTTTCAACATTACAACTAAGATGTAAACTTCGGAAGAAATTTGCACGACTAGTAGCGGAATTCGCTACTGTACGTTTAGGGTACCAGACGTTTAAGGTTCCTCAGCACCTAAAATGCAAGTTTCTTTCTTAGAAAGAAAGCAAATGTAGTGCATAAAAAAGATTGAAAAACCTGTCGTATGACCTACTTACGCATCCATTGAAAAAAGCACGGATCTCAATTTCTGCTCAAAGGTTTCTTTTTCTTTTTCTTGTTCCTGTGACTGAAGCCTTTTTACTCATCGTGTATGATATATGATTTGTTCAAAACATTTTCAAGCATATTTTCCTCCGCAAAAAAAAGTTTTGTCAGGTTAGCAGTTTTCCGTGACGAGTACGTAGGGGTTTGAAGTACTTTATACATCGTTCCTCTGCTTTCTCACTCTAGGGCTAAATTTTCAATTAATTCACGTCATTTTTGCACAAGTTCTCTTGAGTGAACTTGGTTACAGCATGAGTATGTGCATTGACACTCCAGCCTTTGTATCAAAGGAAGTCGAGGGCAGAATGAAGTTTTTGATGCTCGATCTTTATGCGGGAATAAGCAGATGATCGAAACAGAGAGTCCTTTATTACCTTTGAGCTTAAAATTGTTCCAGGACTTCCTTTGATGCCTCCTGCTCTTGGGTTGAATCGTGGTGGACTTATGAACCTACCACCGCGAGTTGGTAATGCTGGACCTATGAACCTACCACCGCTAGTTGGTAGTACTGGACCTATGAACCTACCACCGCTAGTTGGTAATGCTGGACCTATGAACCTACCACCGCTAGTTGGTAGTACTGGACCTATGAACCTACCACCGCTAGTTGGTAATGCTGGACCTATGAACCTACCACCGCTAGTTGGTAGTACTGGACCTATGAATTTACCACCGCTAGTTGGTAGTACTGGACCTATGATCAGTCACTTATAAAGTTAGGCCATATGCGAACTCTTGTTTTCTTAATAATACAATCAAAAATTATTTTTCAGTAGTAGTTATTGTGAACTTTAAAAGCTTAAAAGAAAAATAGGGTCAGAAATTATGGGTTGGGAACTGCGGTGATAAAGTTACTGAAACTCCCTTAAGAAAAGCACAAACACTTTAAATAAATAGACCTATAACTAATTTTAAATAAAAAAAACTAATGCAACATTTTGAAATTAATACATAAATTAGTACGCTATCGCACAAATAACCTTGATGATAATCAAAAGAAAATAGATTCAGAGTTTATAAAAAAGAATAAGTGTTGCCTACTGCGCGCTGGCAAAATATTTATAAAAACCGTAATCATGCATGGAATGTTGGCAAATAAGCTATCGTCCAGCTGTTAGAAGATTAAGAATTCCCATTTGCGCTATAAAAACGGTCTTTAACATCTTGATCGAACTATTCTATCCCATTTTAAAATAAATGTATCTTCATTATCATAAATTGATACAATACTATCGTAGGCCTTTTCGATTGGTGATCCCTGCTAGAGCCAAGAGAGACCGGACTAGCTGCTGCTACGAAATATGAGTGCATTAATTTTTATGCGATACGAATTTCGTTCAAATCATTACTCTAGAAAGTTCAAAAAAATGTGTTGAAAATGTGGTATTTATTTAGATTGCCCGTAACCAAGGTCGCTTTTCTGATCATTTTTTTGAGAAGCATTCATCGTAAAGGGGGTAAATATTTGTTACAAATCGGATCCACAATATAGCGTATTACATTTTACCCTTGTCCTATGTTATTAATAAAATGCGAAGTTGAATTTTGTCTTGCGTTATGAAAAACGATCACCAAGCAAGCATTCACCTTACCAGATAATAAGTTTTATTAGCACACTAGACTTTGTTGTATTAGGTCACTTATGCAGGTATAGTAGCTACTCTACAACCACCTATGTCTTACCTAATAATACCCTTGGTGTGTTGATTTATCTAAATATTTGTTTAGTGCCTGCTTGTTCCGTCTCTTTGTCACGTTTTTAAAAAATGCTTAATGACCGTATTTGCGAAACGAGTTTTACCAGGGCACAAGTACGAGAATATTTTTGTTGCAGGTACTCCGTACTATGATTAATATATTTGTTTGTCATCAACATCTGGAAAGTTTACTCAAGGAAAGTATCGAATCTCGTCGTTTTTTGACGGGTCGTGTACACTAGCTTCTGAAAAAAATCATGGATTCGACGGGCCATGATCGTGAATAAAGTCAAGGATTCGAGAAATGGACTGCGCCTGGCCCACGTACCTCCACATTATGCCTTGAAAAGATCCAATGAGGTTTGCCCTCGTCAAACATTACAGTCTGCTCTATAATCCTTCAGAATATTCCCCACAGCGTGAATATTTGATACGAAGAACGCCTGTGTCCAAGCTCGCTTTCTTCACAGGAACGCCGACGTTGCCCCTATTCTCGACGCTTATTTAAGACCTATACCTTCACTCTCCATCTACACACGCCTCCTCTCTGCCACCTACCAAGTTATGTTATCGGAATGTTTCGTCATTCTAAAAAATTTAGTTCTATGCTCGGTACTTAAATTCATATGTTTTTCATCCATTGATAAAAAACTAAGCGCAAATGTTATTTTCTCACTTTTTAATCAATATTATCGATATTTCTAGCAGTTAATTGGCATATGTTGCTCCTACCACGTCTTGCCGCAGTTCTTCTCAGTCACATGAGAGAACTTGACTTTGGCTACAGTAATCATTCAGCTCTTGTCAAGTTGGCGCGCTTGAGTTTGTTCTGCCCCAGAATTATCACAATTGAGCCAGTACTCTTTCCGGCGTGGATTTATGTCAGGGGAACTGAGCATTTTTGGCTCAAGCCATCTGCAGTATGCAGTTCTTCAAAAAGTTCTCGAGGGTGAGAAGATCAATTCACCTTCACTGAGCCTTGTTAAACTACGTTCAATTATACAATCATCTTCTTCGTCTTCACATCACCAACTCCATTTTGGAATTCGTAAGATGCATCTTAACTTCAGTATCATCTTGTGTTATCATGCTTCGCTTTCAACGGCTTTGTGATACATTATCATGAACTATCGGTCATGAATTTCAATTGCAAAATGAGTTTTATTTTTGTTTTTAATTTCCATTTACGAGTTAGGAAGAAAGAGGAAGCGAGAAATAAATATGGAATAGGAAAGAGAGACGCTAATCCTGAAATATTATTAACTAAAATGAATATGCATGAATTACTGATTGCTTTGGATAGACGCTAAATTCATAAAATCATCACACATACTAAGACAAATTAATTAATCATGTCGGTCATAAAATAAATTATATTTCTATATTGAGGTAAATGGCCTCGATTTTGAGACATGTGGCAGCTTGTCTCTCATTGAAACGATTCATAAAAAATGTAAAACTTGGAAAACCCGTAATAGCGGAAGCTGTTATGGTGGGATAGAAGTGATCTAAAAATAGGCACAAAACACAGTGTGAGTCATAGAGGAAGAGCCACGTTAAAGCTGCTTAAAACAGTGGAAATACTGATACAACAAAAACTTTCTACATCTTTAAAATATATTGAATCCAATTTCTATGTTCATCAATAGGGTTATATGATTTTTGAAATCCCAAATTTTTTTCGTTCGAATAATGCCTACAATATGCTCTGAAAAGCTGTTTTGATTTGCGTAGCGCACTTTCCTATACGGTGAATCATCCCATATATAATAAAACTTCACGTGTCTCCTTAAATGCTAAAATAAAAATAAAAATTTATACATTTGTTGCGCGTAATTTCTTCTGTTATTGAAATTGGAATCTCATTGAACTCATTATATATGTGGAGATTTTTATGCACTTAATAATGTACAGCTACTGCTTGCTTGGTCCGTTTCTTTTTCACGTTCTTTAAGATGCGCAATGACCGTATTTGAGATACAAATTTCACCAGTGCACAGGTACAAGAATATTTTAATCGTGGGTCCAATCAAGATGGATATATTTGTTTGTCATCCACATCTTGAGATTTATTTAAGGAAACTATCGAACCCCTTCATTTTTGACGATTCGTGTACACTGATATTTAATAAACAAAACTTTTAATACTGGTCTGAAAATAGCCCTGGTCAATTGCATCAATCACCATTGCAATCGCAGAGGGCTGGTGAACCAAGGGATATTTCGGCGCTTGGAGACCTTAATTTTTAGAAGGAGAAAACGTTTCTGTGACTGATGTTGGGGCGTGACTTCGAAACGCTTTAGAGTTTTCTCTATTAAGAAGTTATGCAATTCCTCATCCCCCGACCATGATCCTGACGATCTATGGTTCCAGTAAAATGGTACAACGTTGTATATGTGCATCTAGAGGATCATTCGAAATCCTGCGCGACATGTTTCCAGTTCATCCTTTGACATGTTACTTACTATATGTTGTTCAAGTTTCGACTATATGAGGGCTCTTAAAACTCATGAAATCAATATTCCTGGAGACATGCTTCAAATGACACTGGCTAACTTTAGACAAAACTTCAAATTGTGTCATCATTGGTTGTCGCAGCCAAACCGATAAGATTTTTAAATGTCTGAAAATAAAGTTCCACAACATGTAGTGTACAAATGTTTCAAGTTTTTTCATGTACAATATTAATTTCTTTTTCAAATCTCTTTATCCACTTCTTTTTCAATTAATATTTGAAAAACATGGTTCACGAAATCTATATTTCTAACAAATCGAATCCACAATACAGCTTGCAAAAAGATTAAATTTTCACCGATATAATGGTACCGAAATCAGGGAAGTGACCATAACTCTGAGCTATTATTGAACGGAGGATGCAGAATTTTGCCTTGTGTTATTATTGAAAACAGGATACAGAATTTGGCCATGTGTTATCAATAGAAGCACAGCTCGAACCAAGAAAACACTTCCAAACAAACACGACAATCACAACGTTTTATGAGTCTAACGATGGAATAATTGCCTCTAAACTTATAGATCACTAGCTTAATAATGCCCATTAAATTTTAGAAAAGGATCAGAGAGTGTGTTTGGACTGCCGTATCGTTGATACCTTCATAGAGATATGCCACGAAGGAAGTCAAGAGATAGAAATGCAGTCGCATTATTCTGGAGCTGTGAGGTGTGCAGACATGCGAACTGCGGGAGCACCACGGAAGAGGAAACAAGGTAGGGTCATTTGTATGGATGAAAATGAACTTCCTCTTATTTGGCAAGCCAATAGAAAGGCTTTATTTCAAACAAACTTTATGACGTCACCAAAACGTCATGTTGTTAGGCCAATAGTGGAGCCAGATTTGGGGTAGCAATGCTACCAGATGCAATATGAGCGCTGCTATTGGTTCGTTGCCGTGACGTCAGCAGAACCACACCGACAACGAAAAAAAGACTGGTTTGAATCCACCTTGCTTCCTCTACCGTGAGGAGCACACAAAGGCTTCAGTGATGTTGTTGTATGACTGAGCGTTGCCTGGCGCACACGCACGTCAATAAAGGGAATTTATATCAACGTGCGACAGCTATTTGCACTGGAGGCTGTCATGATTTACATTTTAGCAGAAGATAACATATTTGATGAAGCTTCTTCTCGGCTGCTATTGAGCTTCAGGATCGAAGGATCATATTGCATTTCATGTATTTTAACGGGCGCTCTGATAACACTCGAGTGTAAATAAAATAAATCTATTTCTTTTGGGCCACAACCATTACCAATCATTCTCATTACCATTATTTTCATTATTTTTTTCGTTATATACGACGTTTTACCACCGACTATTTAAATCAATACCATAGGTTAGTATTAAGATGAATGGATCCAGGCGAAATAAGCACCGAGGAATTTGATTGAAAATGGGATAAGCGACTTATAACGATATCGTTTTCGTGTCACTACGATCCTTGGTTGCTCATCACTCACACTTAAAAGTGAATGTAAATCCATTATTTTATTTTAATTCTATATTTTCATTTGAAATTTTGAATCACCTACTACCTTACATAGAAATCAATTTGCGCCAGAAGGTTTCGAAAAATTTCAGAAAATTTCTAAACCTTTCAACGCAACACGGGAACGAACTTACGGTACACTTTCAAAAACACTTTCAATGCATGGTAATTTTTGTAGAATTGCTTCCACAATCCCTTCTTTGAAATTCACTGCCAAAGTGTTTGAGTCACTATCATAGGCACCAGCCAGGTGAGAATTCATTATCGCTTTAGCAGTTATGAAAGTGAAAGCATTCTGTCATTTAAATCTAGTTTCATTAACCGACGTTGTTCAGCGCACATGTAATAATCCTGAAAGAAATCAGTTGTGTGCGAGTTTCATAAACTTTCAGGTAAATACCCGCTAAGAAAGAAATGTATCCATGAAGTCGAGTTCTGAAACAATCATAATCATTAGAGGAAATAGATAAGAATAATTTCACTGGAGTTCTTGGAAAATTAGGACGAAAAGAAAGCATGGGTTACAATGTCAATTGGGTTCTGGATAAATTTTGGCCGAACGTAGATATAGGTTACAATAAATTCACCTGATTTCTGAGATAATTAAGACCTCAAGAAGACAAAATGAAAAATAAATTAAGAACTAACGAGGGATACGATCATGTCACTCCAGTTCTGGGATAATACTTGCCATAAGGAAACATGAGTTACAAATGTCTTACAAGATAGCAACTCATAAAATTCATTTCTAAATCTACACATTCCACTCTACCCAGTTTGGTGATAATACTTGCCATAAGGAAACATGAGTTACAAATGTCTTACAAAGTGGCACCCCATTAAATTCAAACCCAAATCTTCACATTCCACGCTCCCTAGTTCGGAGATAATAATGGTCACAAGGAAACATGAGTTTTAAATGTCATAGTAATGGTCAAAAGGAAACATGAATTACAAATATCTTATAAGGTAGCGCCCCATAAAATTCACACCCAAAATTACACATTCCCCCCTGCAGTGCATAAAGTCGATAGGCCCCTCCATGCATGCACACACGATGCTATTGATGAACATCACTTACTAATTGCAAATCAGATACATTATCGTTCAGAACGGGAGCAATGCCGGCCTGCAGACTTAGCTGTTGCCTAATGATCCTAATGTTGGGGCAGTAATGTTGCAGCACTCGTGAGCAGTGATAAGTAATGTTGTTGCAATGTTGAGAAACACCGTTGTAATAATGTGGCATTAAGAAGTAGCGCAAGTGATAAGAGTTAATAGTAATATTTTACCATTTATGGAAAGAAAAGTGATGATATTGTTGATTTCATATCTATATTTTCGTATTTTTGGTTTTGCATGAACAATGATAAACGTGTTGCTGTTTGTCATTAATTGTCTTATCATGTTTATGAATTCTTTTAATTTTGCAGCAAATTTGCTAGCTCACTCTTGATTATATGCATCTATTTATTAAAATAGACCATTTCTGTTGAGAACTCATACTTGTAGTTCGCTTCTTAAATGTTCGCGATATTCTGGTGGCCCAATGTTACAAAACTACATCATCATTTTTTTTCGTTAATATAAGGAAGGTTTGTTGAGTTAATTATGCATCATGTGTCTTTGTTATTCGACTCTTTTCCAAACATATTCGTCTCTTCGGAAGTCTCGAGCAATTTTTTGGCGATGAACTTATTATGACTCATCGGAAGCACGTCCAATAAATTATTTTCCTTAAAAATATCCGCTTAACCTAAAAATATGACGTCCGGCGTTTTCTTCTTAGTCCTCGGCTAACCTTGTTCCTGGCTTGGCTTTCATTGAGGAAAAAGTCCCTTTATTTCAGAGCGTAGCTTTCAAGGGAGCTTCAGTTTAATGTCAGCCTCATATTTCACCGAGTTTACAGAGCAATAAATCTTGCCTTGTGGTGGATGAACTTCAGCGGCGTCAGTGTTGGGGTCAGAGAGCTATTTTTTAAGCTCTCCCAAGGCTTTGTACAGTGTTAAGTCGTTTGTTTCGTCTCGACAGCTACACAGGAAACTGCTGGGAGGAACCTGGGCAGGCATTACTCACGATTTGGAACTAAGATAGATGATGAAAAATGATCAACGCTCCACAGTAATGAGCTGACTCCGCTGGTGTTGAAAGAGCGGCAGCTTTGGAAATTACATTGATTTTTCGTTAATATGGCTCAAATTGATGGCGCTTTGGCCTTGGCGCTCAAATGTTGCCAGTTCTTGCTAAAACTCATTGCGCACTTTTCAGTGATGTTCTTTGTCACTCAGCAATGATGTCATTTTGAACGACTAAATAAGTTCATATTTCCGTAAATATTGATTGATAGTTCTGCTACTGTTGATTTATAACGAGCCATGCACCTATGCCTAATCTTGAGTAACTTTTTCTGTGTTTCTTACACAATTAGTTCATTGTGAATTGAAATATTTAGTGGCTATGAGGCCTCGTGTCTAAACATCAGGTGTTTTATGATATTTTCAAATTTTACATACAATAGTGAATGCATCCCTAGATATTGTAAGCATTATTATAATAATGCCGTGTGTTTCTTCCATAATGATCTATAACTTTTACGGGAAGAGAGCGTTCATAGACAAGACAGGCTGTATTCCTCAGTTGAAATTTTCCTGATAATGAACTTACACAACAAAACCAGTTAAAAACATGTCAACCAAATGAAGGGCTAAATAAATAAAGTTTTGCTTACAAACCGACCGCCAAGTTTTGATGCCTCTGCTCCGAGTGTTCCACAGCAAACAGATCAGGTTACTCAACCACATGTCTTCTGGACAAAATCCTCAAGTTCGGGTTTTTCTGAACAATACTCGGAGTGTTCCACAGCAAACAGATCAGGTTACTCAACTACATGTTTTCTGGACAAAATCCTCAAGTTCGGGTTTTTTTGAACAATACTCGAGTACAAAGATCACTCAGCACCTAGCAACCTCAAAAGGTGATATACTCTTCATAAAAACTCATTTTTTAGAAATGATTGAAGAAGAATACTCTTCATTCATGAAGTGAAATAAACAAATAAGGGAAAAAGTAACTCAGGTTTAGATACAATAATACAAATTAGGTAAACTTAATTTATCTGACTACATTTTGCATAGCTCATTTGTTGGTGGTCGTATAAATATGTCCGATGACTTGCTTTTTAATTTCACGAATGTTTTTTTGCCCGCTTAAAATAACAAAGCTTGAATATACTATTAATGGCTAAAACGGGTTTATTAAAATCAAAGCAAAAAATCTCACTGCAATTCGTAATTAGGAGTAAAGATGATAAACACGGCTCGTCAAAACTTTCCAATTGATCATACTTCTGCTGCTCACAATTCAATAACTTTACAAGCAACAAAGGGTAATGAATTCATTATCGAAGCAAACTGGAGTTTAACTGTGCTTTCCGAAGGACGAAACTTGAACGTTCATTCGGTTGCAATGATGCCACGACTTCTGAGCATTTGAAGCCAGAGTTGTTGAAGCTCACACTGAAAACTCGTGAAATTTTTGGAGCCAGAGGTCGTTAATCAGCTTTGCTCTCACCGAAGTTAAATTGATTGCCTTCGAGTCTTCCTGGGGAAGGAGACAAAGAGCTGCGCACCGGCGTCCTGTAAACACGTCAGTTTTCATTTTCTCGAGCGTTCTTTAAAAATTCTTGCACGCCGACCCACGAAATACTGAGCGAAATCAGAAACAGTGGCCTCGATATTGTATGAGAAAGTGTTTTGCAGAGGCATGCTTGACCAAATCTTAGACGAGATCAGAAACAGTGGCCTCGATATTGTATGAGAAAGTGTTTTGCAGAGGCATGCTTGACCAAATCTTAGACGATATCAGAAACAGTGGCTTCGATATTGTATGAGGAGATATTTTGCAGAGTCATGTTTGACCAAATCTTGGACATGATCAGAAACAGGGGTCTCGATGTTGTGTGAGAAAGTGTTTTGCAGTGTCATGCTTGACCAAATCCTGGACGAGATCAGAAACAGGGGTCTCGATGTTGTGTGAGAAAGTGTTTTGCAGTGTCATGCTTGACCAAATCCTGGACGAGATTAGAAACAGTGGCCTTGATGTTGTATGAGAGAGTATTTTTCAGTGATACCCTCGACCAAACCTTGGCAAGATCAAAAATAGTGGTATGGATGATGTATGAGAAAGCTGCGTCAAAATCAAGTTTGCAGCTGCAGAGCGAAAGAGTTGTGGTGAGACTGCTCTGGACGGAAATAAAGCAGTAAAGTATTCCAGACTTCAGATTCCGAGTCAAGACCGAAATGTTTGCAAGTATATTTTCGTCGACCGCAACACATGGGGGCTGTAACTTAGAAAGGTGTTGAGGAATACGCTGAATTTCCACCACTTTTAATTTCGAACATTGGAGTAGTGCTGTGGTTTCTCAGTGTAGCACTACGGTCGGACTATGTTCTGGCTACATAGTTTTCAATTGAGCGTGTGCATTGCATATTTTTATTCCTTAAACACTGTTCATTTTTGAGCTTGTGTATTTTGCAACACGTGAAGGCTTGAAAGGTGTTTCCCCGTAGACAAAGATTCCAGATTTGCGGCTATTGTAATTAGATCTTTAAATCCATCTCATCCATGGAGATCAAGTAAGTTTCGAGCCATGACCCTAATTGTGGACAGCCTTTGACTACCAAAAATAACTTCAACAGGTCAATTGCTATGAAATCTTGGCAAGTGTTTCGACATTCAAGAATTCGAAATTATCTTTCCATGTGTCTCCACACAGTGCAACTGTTTTATAAACATTGGTGTTTCTCCTTGCAATTTCAAATGGCAGACCTGAAAATAAAAGCTAGATTGTTTTCCTGCGTTTCATCTTACGAAACATTTATCCAGGAATTATTCATAGCACCTGATGAATTAAGCGAGAGTATTTTATTGCGAACTATTAGGCAAGGATATTCTATTCAGAATTTCCCTTAATTTATAGAAGGCTGTACAGTCAAAAAACAAGTATTGCTTGGAGTATTTTCTCCTTATTCGAGTGTGAAATAAGTCTTTTTATGTAATCAAGAATTAAAATCGCTCAGTTGATATTGTGGCGGGGCTGAAAAATAATTGCGAGTCTTAGATGGCACACGTAGAGTTGTATTCTGGCATGAGAGTAAACATCCTGAAATCATTCTAATTATTTCCCCTTTTACTTTTGTGTCACACTAAATGCATGTAATGTCCTTTTCTGCTTTTGTGTCATTCTAAATCCAAGTAATGTCCTTTTCTACTTTAGTGTCATTCTAAATCCAAGGAATGCTCATTTCTACTTTAGTGTCATTCAAAATCCAAGTAATGTCCTTTTTGCTTTAGTGTCATTCTAAATTCAAGTAATGTCCTTTTCTTCTTTGGTGACATACTAAACGCACGTAATATCCTTTTCACTATACCGGCGTACCAAATGCAAGAAATGTGTTTTGAAGTGAGTTAAACTCGTCGAGTTGTTACTTTATTGATGTAAGCTTCTGAATCTTCCCTCCTCGGAGCTATTAACCCGGAGCTCCTCCAACTGATGCCTGGCACACAAACTTCCGCCAATTTACCCTGAAGTCTGGTAGCCGTAACACTCCAATTTCCTTTGATGCCTGTTATAATTCTACCTCAACTCCCCACTATTATACTTCCCCTCAACAACTTCAGGGAAAAACACTTGCTGGAGAGCTATTAAATTTACCCAGAAATTAATCTTCGCTTTTTAAATTGAAAGTAAATCCATCACGAGTCTATCGCAACTTTCAGGAAGTAATTTGAATTTCATTTGTTCCTCAAAATGGTGCTGCCACGACCATTTACTCGCTCTATGATGATGAATTATGTCGAGAGCCTTTTTTTCTTAGGGAACTCGCTGGTAATTTTTGGTCCAGGAGCTTGAAGGGTGAAGAACTAAAGACATCACATCTCAGAAGCCCGTCGCATCGGCCAATTTAAAACTCTTCGAGGAAGTTTTTTCGACTTTGGGAATCACTTGTGTATCCGCTGCAACATTTATATTTACCAGTCAATGTAATTTTCACTCCACTAACAAAAAGTTTTTTAGAACATTTATATCATGTTTTCATCAACAGATCTTTAAATATGATTTGCAAGGATCTCATTTTGCGTTTCTTACGATGTAAAGGATTATACCATGATCATTTTACGGTAACATTTCAGTTAAAATAACTTTTCCTTTCAGCATATCTTTACTTCTAGCATACTGTAATAGAACACACTCTCTCATCTATGAGGAGGAGCTGTGAACAAATATGTATAAGTGAATCATCGCTCCAGATCACTTTTCTTTCTGAACAGTTGAAAACACCGCTTTTCCTTTATTTCCATCATAATTATATCTACATTACCAGTTCAACCTCCGCTGAACATTCTTTACTTCACGGTTTTGAAATTTGTGAAAATCTGATGAAAATGAGGAACGGGTATTTTTAATTGCTCATAATAGCATCTGTTTTAAAAATCAGAGGAATTTCAGGAGTGTTCTTTACGCTGCATAGACGAAAGAGATTCTTTTGTATCACATGGATCACGTTTCCATGAATTACGTTTGCAACGCTCAGGCTGAATGAATCAGAGGAAATTTAGCAAGAAACGACAATTTTAAAATTCGGGGTTGTCTTTAGTTTAGTTTAGAATTTTTGTACCCCTACACACGGCACGCATACAAGATGAAAAAGATTATTCAACTTGCTCTTCTGATCATGGCTGCCAAAGCCAACTTTCAATTTCCACATTAATGGCAATGGACATTATATATAGGAAATTAATTTGCTTAGCAAACCTTCAGAAACACTTTAATTTTCTATAAGAAATTGACCTGAGGACGCAGTTATCTACAAAGCACTGGACGACTAAATTGTGTACAGAATTTATCGTTACACTGTTTTCAAATTTCGATATTTCATGGTCTCTTTGCTTCATTAAAAAATTTTTGTTCCTTGACGTACTTTTGTGTTTCCAGATTTTTCAATTTTTGCCATCCCTGAAAATTTGAATAAAAGAATTGTTGTATTATATGTAGTTACACGAGGCAGGCTTCAATCGAATTAAAGAAATAAGTCCCAATTTATTGCTGTCAGATTTACAGCGGTGAACTCGTGGTGCACTCATTCGAGTAACCTCGCCAAAGGAATAGCGATTGATCCCCTTGACCTCGCAAGCGTACGTTACTTTGTGGACTATTGAGGTCACGGAAACGACAAGCTTGAAGCCAAAAGTATTCCTGAAATCAACTACAGGTACATAATGCAAATTTAATCAATAGTCTTGAAATCTTGATGAAAACTTTGACGTGTTTCAAAGATGATTCAGCGCATGTCAAAGGATAGGATTGTTGTAAAATAAATTGAAGCTCATCAAACTTGTGTTTCTGAATGTCTAATAGAAGTTAGTAAAATATATTTCAAAATATCAGGTTATTTCCATACAAAATTCTTTTTATTTCCCGTTCCTAATTTTGTAGAATCGCACTTTATAAAATAATTTAATTACTCTTGGTAAGGTAATGAGGCTACTTCCCGTTGCCCAACCAATAACAAGAGGAATTTGTATTCGTGATTTGATGCCAAAATTCCTTAATATTTAATAAAAATCAAATGGATGATAGGTGTAACTAAGATCCACATATCAAACCTTTTTATTTCACTTTCTGAGAGCTGTGAAATTGCTCCGTGTTACAAAGACTCAGAGAAGCTCTCAGCGAGGTCATGAAGGCTGCATTCCAGAGATAAACCAAGACAGAGAAGAAACAGCGGTCATTGCTGAGTGTGACGGAGCAACAACATGCATGAAAATCAGTTCACGTCGACGCGGAAGTGGTCGGTCGTTGAGATGAGATAGCGATTTTTCTTTTATTCATGAGCTGCTCTAGATTCTGCTGGTGCGTTCCACACTCAAAGTGCGCTCCTATGATGCCAGTTCAAACGACGCAAGAAGCCATGCTGACGTCGGCAAACGGGTGTGTGGTGTGTCCATGACGAGTCCAATCAGTCAGGGCTATTCTGAGAACAGTAAAAACTCCAGATAGTGAAGCGGCGCTCGAATGTTTATCGAGTGTTCTGACAATGTTTTCTTCTGCTCAAGTAGTTACTATAAAAGAACCAAGGTTTGTGATTATCATCAAAATAACCGAGACTTTCACACTGGAAAAAATACGTTTGTTGTCCTCCGGACCTGAGCACGACGTTAGGCTTCCTCTACTGGACTGCGCTTTAATTCAGCCTCCAATTATAAGACTGCGCCTTGCATTTAGATTACACCAACTGAACTCTGCCTGTAGCCTTTACCGAATGGACTGCGTCTCTTAGTTTCACCTATTTGACTGCTCCTAGAGTCTTCACCTACTTGACTTCGTCTTTAACCTGCAAGTGAAGTACTTTGCCTTTAGCCTCCACGTACTGAATTGCGCTCAAAGTACTCACCTACTGGACTGTGACTTCAGCTTCTATCTTGCATCGGAATTGAGTTTCTCAATTGTCTTATTTTACCTCTCGTTTGGTAATAATTTCAGACATCTTCAAATGGCTTTTTTCTAGTTTGAATTTATTTGCTGCGTTATACAAATTATTTTGTTAGTAATTTATTTAGCTGGGTGTCATTTTGTATTTCTGTAAACTCGTGGATAATAAATTATTCCACCTATGTACATAGATTGTTTTTCAAAATCCATCGGTTCCTCTCCCTTGGAAAAAAGAAACGTTGCAACACCAAAAAAACGTCCAATTTTGTTCCGGGACCTAAATTAGTTTTTATTTTTAACAGAGCGTCAACGCCTGGTAGTAATGGGACGAGATGCAGTACGCAGGTTAAAGCAAAGATGACAAAGATATTTTTTTTACGTATGTGTCATCCGCTATTCGAAATAGATAAAAATACGCATTTAAGCCCTTTCCAGTAGGTTTCCTTACTATAGAAAACCAAGCCCTCATATTAGTTTTGATGATATGCTTCTTTAATCAGAGAGATTTAACCGAACTTTTCCTTCTGCGTTACTCTTTATGTAAATTTTTCTAGCTTCGTTAAAAGTTTGGCAGTACAAGAAATTACTTGCATCGCGAGAAATTCAATCGACTTTGTTAATAAATGCATTAGTCTTTTTGATAGTCTATGCGTAAATTCAGCTCACTTCGCACGTTTTCTTGTAAATTACACAAATGCACTATTTTATAATAAAAGAATGATAAAAACTTTACCAGTCATAAAATCATCACATGTTGATTGTGTTTTGCAGTTATAATAATCGCCTCAGAAAATTTAAGTATGATCGATCAGTTTGAAAATTTTTCGCTCAATCGATCGCATTGAAAATAAAATCTCAATCGATCACCACGAAAATTGAAAATCCAACCCGTGAATGATGGCCTCTAAAAATTTAAGGATCGATTGCTTGCCTCATAAATCCATGGCTCACCTTAAAAACATATCTAGCGCGATTGATCCCCTTGACAATTTGTGACGCGATCGATCCCCTTGAAAATGTGAGGCATGATTTATCCCCTTGAACATTGAAAGTTTAATCGGCCGTAGCGGCGTCGCAGATTCGATCAGAATCAGCGCACCCAAATGAAGGCAAAATTTGCGCTCAATGTTTTCGTTCAGTGCTACGCCATGTCTTTTTTTTACTTATGTGGGTACCTGGGACACACTGGTAGAGTGTCCTGTCTCACTGTACCATAATCTTGAAAATTCATAATAACCGACCTACTTAGTGGAAATGTGATCCAAATTTATCTATTGTGAGGATCATGTGCGAATGTAAATCACGGAAGTAGATTTTGGGCAAAAAATACTCAAGAAAATACTTTCTAGCGTAACTGAACGGAAAAATTTTTAAAATATATGGAAATCGCTCACCATCTCTTGAAGTTGTGAATGTCCCATTAAAAAACATTCAATAAATGCAACAACTTCGTCGGTTATTTGGTCCAATCTTGTTCGAAAGCCTTGTAAAGCTTCCCGTGTTGGAGGAGAACGCTTCAAATGTTGGATGCTTTTGGACTTTTGCAAGTATTTCTCTTCAAAACAGACTAGACACAAAGGCCTATGGGATTCATATCAGGCTTGAAGGAGTTCATCCTAGGTCAGAAAGTCATGAACATTGTCCCTAAGCCCGTAAAGAGGTGTGAGATGGAGCTACATCTTGCCTAAAGGGTTTTCCCTGGAGTATCATATTAGCAAGGTTATTCACCACGTATGGCAAGATTTGTTCTTCATAGTCTTTAGTATCTATTTTCATTTCTTCTGAACAAAACAAAAACGCTTCTCATGACCCTAACATACACGGGTTTTCGAGCGGACATTTCTGATGTTTCTTGGAATTTTACAGAATACACTTTGTGCAAAAACATTTGACCATTGAAGGCTTGTTCAAAAGTTTAAATTTCTTCATCTGTGATCACAACGGAGTCGAGACCATGAACTGTAAGCCGGCGAAAAAAGTAGCTCTTCTCGTACTACTTTTTTATTTGATGTAAGCATCTGTGAATCTGCAGCTTTTTCATAATTTCTGTGGAGAAAGCCTCAAATCTTTTTTCGTACATCTACGAACAGATTCTCTTGATATATTGCGCTTTGATGCCCTTTTCCTCATGAACCTCTAACGATTTCTCGGAGTCCATGATGCAATTTTCTTTTCGATTTTCGGCATCGCTGCTGCTAATTCTAGGACGACTACTTCTTCTGCGATCTTCAAGGCTTCCAGAATCCTTACGTCGCTGAATTACTCGGTAGACAAACTTGCGCTTCGATTTAAAAATTCTGAAAGTTTTTGAGAATTATTCCAGGGTTGTCATGCAAGATGAAGCTCCACGATTGCACTCCTTTTGACTTTCCGATGTGATTTCACCAAAATTATTTTAGATTGTGGTATTTCACTGGCAACAATTGGTAGCGTATACCTGGTGCATTTTGAAATTTTAAAGGCAAAATGTTTTAAGGTTTGTAAATAATAAATTCACGTAATAGTCAAAAACTTTCTCCAGGTTTTTGCACCACTCTTTCGGTTGCATGCTTGGTCTCTCCGATCATACTCATATCTTGCAGAGCGAATGCCGAAGTCCTGTGTTATTATTTCGTTTATCTGGCTTCGGATTCTAATCATTTACATCGATCGATTCGAAGTTACCCGTTCAAAAATGAGTGAATGCAACAAAAAATGAGAAAACGCGCAAATCAACAGTTTCAACAGCGTTTTGAACAACCAGGGGATGCATGCTAACAATGCACGTTTCTACCGATGCAGAGTTAAACGAAGACATCAAGCAAAGTTTGATTATTTTCGGTCACTCTTCATTAAATAATGAACGGATCTTTCAGTATCATTATGGTAAACTGCTTTGGAATAATAAATTTTTCGAATGCTAAATAAATAAATATAATGTTACATAAATGAAACTGGTTTATTTTATAATGTGCACATATATTTATAACTATGATGTGGCAGGTAATCCCTTAATTTTAAAATTCATATCAATGGCATTGCGTTTAGCCGATCGATCCTCCAAACTGCACGACGTCCTGAGGAAAATTTCTGACCTATCACGTACTCCACTCACTGTGTTGTTCTTGCATGGTATCCATAACTATTCGTACCATACAGTACGTTCATTAAAAACCCGAACTGAGTATTTATTTTCCCGAATCAGTAATACCATCACAATCAGTAATACCTTTTCTTTACTTTTGAAGGATAATTTTGCTAGAAATTAAATGCTTATGGTATTCTTATGATGGTATTACTGATACGGGAAAATAAATACTCGGTTCGGATTTTTGTGGAACATACTGTCATAAGAAAAATTCCAGTCTTCGTTCGCACACTTCTACTTTCTGCATAAAACAAACGATAGTTTTGCTCTCTCTGTGTAAAATTACTATTAAGTGCTTTTATTCCTTCGCAGGTCACCCTGTCGATCTCCATCCTCATTTCCCTCCACGTGTTCTTCCTGCTGGTGGTGGAGATCATTCCGCCCACTTCCCTGGTCATTCCTTTATTGGGCAAATACCTCATATTCGCCATGATCCTCGTCTCTATAAGGTGAGACTCATTAGTAGTGCTTCACGAATTCTTTGTTAGAACCACGACTACGCTGTATCATTTTCCACGGTTTACTTTACAAATTGGTTCATCTTTTGAGGGGTTGCCGTAGAATAGGTTGGTCATTTAACCAACAATACTAGTATTGTTGAATGTTTCATGGCAAGTTTATTTCGGTGTTTGGCTAACAACTATGCACTGGAATGAGGAGGTTTTCATTTTTTTTAAACGTAGGATGGTGAATTTTAATCAAAACGCTCGTCTCCATTCGGAGATTCTGTTTCGCATTTAAACGCAAAACATTCGGTGTAATAATAGTTTCAAAATTGTGAAACTGCTTTTCACTGTGAAATATAGAGTGATAGTCATTGATAATTCCCGTCACTTTACTACTATGAGCTGTATAACGAGGATCACTGAATATTTGCGGTGACATTCATCTATCTAGATCACGAGAACTGCCGAATGTTGTATTCAACGGACGAGTTTGCAATGGATTATCATTTTCCTTATCTATACCTTACTTAATTTATAATTGTTCACTATAATTTGTCTGTTATGTTACTGTAACTAAAATACGGAACCTGCCCTGCCCGTCAAATGCAATAAAATAGATAAAACTCGAGATATAACAGCTAAATATACTGCAACGATAAATTTTACGCCTTGGTTTTCGGACGAAAATAGCAGGTACTAGTTTTGTCACATTCTAATATATGTTTAGTTGCCGGTTTGAACTAGTCTAAGCCATCCCACTAACCAGAGAACGCCTAATAACTTTTGTATAATCATTTCAAATTATTTTCATTATTACACTTGAATTTACATGCAAATGTACAAACTGACGCGCACTAACTCGTCACCATCTGACGTACAGCAACTTTTGCACTATAGTTTCAAATTATTTTCCATATAATGGTTGAATTTACAATCGCAATAACTAAATATCGCGTCCTAACACGTCACTGTCTGGCGTGCAGCATCTGCGTGACGGTGCTGGTGCTCAACGTCCACTTCCGATCGCCACAAACACACAAGATGGCGCCGTGGGTGAGGAGAGTCTTCATCCACATCCTGCCGCGGCTGCTCATCATGAAGAGGCCGCAGTACCAGAACAACAAGCACGGGTCAGTGGCCTCGACCACCCCGATTTTTCCGGTGTTCAGGAATTGAAGCGGGCCAGTGAAGCTGCAAAGTAATTCATGCTACAGTATCCAAACAACTCCCAACAAATGTTTTGCACCAGCATGGGTCAGTGTCCTCCCAATTTCTATAGTTTTCAGTTATTTAAATAGGCCAGTAATACTGTGAAGTGATAGATGCTATAGGTCACAGTACCCAAACAATTCTCAAAAATTGCTTTACAACAAGCATGTCCTCGACTGTCCCAATTTCTCTAGTTTTCCAGTCTTTTAAGTGGGCTAGTGAAGCTGCGAAGTAATGTACTGGACTTGAGAAACAATCTTCTGCTGTATAGCTTGGTGAGAATAAATTGCAATAAATTGTTTTAAATAATTTTAATAGATGCTAGAGGCTGAACTACCCGAACAAATCACAGCATCCTCAGTTGTTTTGGGTATTTTTTCGCAATCTGACCATGTTATGTGAGCCATTCAGCGATTATTCAACTAATTACTGTTGTGTGCTCCTGGAAATGAATTGATGCAAATCATGCTCAAGAGCACGTATAATAAACTTAATTAAAATAGCATATTAGAACAAATGGTAACTAAATGAACTTCATGCAGGATCTTTCAAACATTTGACACAACCTCTTATTTAGCTTTTGATGGGTGGAATTCATATCAAGAAGGGAATTTATTTTCATTTTCGGAGCCGTTCTCCAAAAAGAACCAAACGCAAGCATTCTTCGAAAACATGCATTTTATAACACCTCGAGAACCAAACGCATGCATTCTTTGAAAATATGCATAATCCAATGAAGCAAACTCCCCATTGATGCAAACTCCTTGATTGATCAATAAAGAATTAAAAATATTTTTCTCTCATTCGAATAGTTTTATAAAATACTTTTTCTATAGCGTCAAATCAATACCGATTATTTCGCAGCAATACACACTAGCCATTTTAATACAATCCTATTTCTATTTCATCACATAAAAACCTACTAGCTCGCAGCATACGTACCAGTCCTTTCCTAACTGGGATACCAATTATTCTTGAGGAAAAATACTAGGTATTTTGTACTTAGATACCATTAATTTTGAAACCATCACGGAACCACTCGCTTCGTAACATAGATATAAGTTATTTCTAAACAAAGGGTTCAGTTATTCCACACAATACACGTCATTTTTTTCCCAACAAACATTTGTGCCAGTGCCACTTTTGTGCCATTTCGCAATATTTGGAAACACCAGTCATTTTGCAACCTAGTTACCAATTATTTCATATCATAAAAGCCGGTGATACAGTAGCATAAACACCATTTCTGTCAGAACGTAGACGTTTAACATGAAGACCAGATTTTTGAGAGTCCCCTTTTATTATTATTTCAGCTGATATGAAGTGAGATAATTTCCTCTCGAGAGGGAGGCAGCTTTCGCCTAACAAAAATGTGCGGCAGCTTTCGCGTTAAATATTCAAGTACTTTAAAACTTTAACGTTGATGATATTTTCCTAAGTGATGGAGCTTCTCAGACACTTAGGTACAGAGAGCTTTATTTCAGAGTTGAATATTTATGCACTACTGCGACGCTTGGGACTGATAAAATCTCATAAAATTATTCCCTTTTGGATTTCATTAAGCGCTTCCTTGGCGTGTAGCACTAGAAGTTCGTCGTTTTTCTTGAACATAAAATGACACCTTTAATGCTGTTTAACTATTTTTCATACATATATGCTGAAAATTTTGCCGCGATTGATAAGAAACGTTTTTTGAACGTTCTGAATTAAGTCCCTACGTAATGTTTTATTCTTGCAAATAACACTTTTGCCAAGCAAATCCAAAGCAGGAACACGCACAATCGCTGTCAAATGACGAAGGAGCGGAGCAGGCTTGAACGAAGAAATTTTTTCTGCTGTTCTGCGATTCTGTATTTCAAGAAAAAATTATACATTTGCGCACCCTTCATTTAAGTTTTCCATTCGATTTTTATTTGTGTGTGTATGTACGTATATGAATGTATTCACTGATTTGTCTTCTGACTCACAAGCACTGCATTTTGTGTGATGGTGTGACAGCATGTGGACAAATACTGCCATAGCCCCGAAAAAATTTCCTGCACAACATTGATCAAACTCAATCAAGCACTCCAGTATAATTCCAAGTGGGACCTAGTGTGCAACGGTGCAAAAACTTACAGAAATGACTCAAAATATAAAAAAAAACTTGTATTTCGATAGTAGTAATTTATTTTTCTAGAGTGACTCAAAATAATGAAAAATCGTTACAGTTCAATAGTTGTAGAGTAATTTTTTAGCATATTGACAGCGTCAATCATCTCCGTCCAAGAAACTTTTTGATATTCAAAAGAAACAAAGCTATCTATGGAGTTTTCTCCTGCTACGCTGGTTTTCATCGCCTAAAGCCATCACAGTAATTCACTTCACGTTTCTCGATCAGTTGCAACATTCAAAGTCTTGTTACTTGTGTTCGAATTTTGGTTCCCATCTCCAGCATCTGCATGCGGCCTACAGTTAGTGCCGGTAAAAGTGTTGGAAAATTGGGCGATGTCTGTCAGTTCAAAAGACTAGCGTTTCAAAAAAAGTTTGAAAAATAGAACGCGTCAATGTTTCTTGCTCAAAAACTCTTTGATACTCTGATAACAAATTAGACACAACGGACAAACTGCTGGGATGCAGGAATTCCTTTTTTCAACACAGTGGATTTATGAACGTTCTCAATTTTGTACATTGACTGACGTGAATTCAGTTCTGAAGTTTCAAGATGAGAAACTGTTATGAAAAATGAATTTCACCTCGAAGGTAATTGAATTTTAAAATATATGGTTTTCTAGCTCCGATAAATACATAGGAATTGCTCTTATAGCATACCACCTTTACCCTAATAGAAATAGATACAGCTACATAATAGATACGAATATGGCTACCCTCATACAGCGTGGTACTTGAAAATCATAAAATAAACAATTTAGATATACTGCTTTATTCTCACAACCAGAGAATATTCTATTCGAGCTACAGAGAAAACCCTGATTTGAGACACCTCCTCTCAGACTGTCATTCCAAGTTTGGTCAAAAATGTAAAATGGGCATTGCATCTTTTTTACAATCGCAATGTAACTCAGACGCAACTTGTGCTAACTTTGGTCAAAAAACTGGAAGAATAGGAATAGCGAATTTAAAATTTAAAAGAAATTATTGCCATTTCCGTCCGTTGCGAGGACCACCATCTTGCAAATATGATCCTGGTACACAATTAAATCTAGATCAGTGGTTCTTAACCTGGGGGAAGCGCCCCCCTGAGGGGGGGGGCGTGACCCTCAGCAGTAAAGCCGAATTTTTCCCGGTAATGTATTCGACATCAGAGTCTCGTAACTCTCTAGACAACAGCAAAGGAAGACTTCAACGATTTAGATTTGTAGTTGTTCTGGGTCAAGTCCCATCCAATTTACCCTTTGATCGTACATATAAGGCTCTTGAGGTTCGTGTGAGGTTTGGATGCACATATTTATGTGAAACTGCATTTCCGCGCACGTAGCCATCAAAACTAAGAACAGAAATCGTCTGAGCGTCGAAAGAGATTTACTTTGCTCACTTTCTAGCATTCAGCCTCACATTCAAAATCTACTGCCAAAGAAACAGCTCCAAAAGTCCATCTAATTGTTTTTTTACATCTAATAGCAATCAAGCAATATCAAATACGTCAATGAAGCAATTGGTTCCTTTTAAATGGAATAGAATCAATAGATTCAAGAGAAAATCCAGATTTTTTGTTTCTGCGTTCACATAAGCACCACATTTATGTAAAAACACCAAGGGTAGCTCGTAGGAAAAAATACACCCTTACGGGGGGCGTGGGAGTAAAAAGGTTAAGAACCACTGATCTAGATGATCAGAGATAGAGGACGATGTATAAATGGAAACACTGATTAAACTTCTGTCCGCGTGTTGCTTCCCTGCAATGCAATCAGAGGTTGTAATTTTCGTGAACCAGACTAAATCAAAGGCGATTGCTGTTCCTCAGTGCTAGCAGCGTAATGTTAGTAACCACTCTGGAAACACTAATTAAACTTCATTCCTCGTGATGCTTCCCTGCAATCGGAGTTAGTTATTTTCGAGAACCAGACTAAATCAAAGACGACTGCTGTTCCTCAATACTAGAGGTATAATGTTAGTAACAGATCGCTCATCCATCGCGTTGAGGAAATTTGTTTCGTTACGCTGAACATCAACTTGTCGCTCGTTTAACTTTCGAATTAGAGCTCTTCAATGGTAGCGAATAACCAATGCAGTTCTCATTTATCTCTTCCTGAACTCCAGCAGAGCGAAAGAATGAGTCAAGTTTGAAATTTACTCGTACTGACACGTGTAAACCTTCAGAAATGTTAAGATTCAAGCCCGCAACATTGAGATTGAAGGGCGCGCCGTCTGACGGCAGCGAAGCGCAAGAGGTTGATTAAACTGTCCATCACGAAAGCCAACGCAAATCGTTAGATCGTCTGCAGTAAATTTGGTCGTGCCGAAGTTAGTGAGTTCTTTATCGCACTGTCTTCTGAGATGCAGTTGCTGAATTTCCTAACTTCAAAGCCCAACGTTTCTCACTTTAGAGACCGAAAGTTTACATGCAAATTAAGCGAGAATTCTAAAATGATATTCGTATTTTAAGCTAAGCTTTGCATTTAACAAAGGCTGTTCCGGGTAAGACACGTTTTGATCTGCTTCTTTTAGAGTCGGAAAGGCCTTTCCAACAGTAGAGAAAAAATTCCAAGCTTTAGGCTGGAATTTTTTGTACCAGTTTACGAACAAGTTTTTCTTTAGCTATTTTGTATATTCCAGTTTTTCATAAGCGGGAAATTTTGACTTATTAAAAATCACTTATCAAAAATGAAAGAAAACAGTACTATCATCAATTCTGGTATTGATCCTCACAATATTCTTTGATAATATACTCCAAAAATTATGCATAGAAAAAAATTGGCTAACAATTATCGATCTCCACTTACTGAGATCTCCACTTACAATTACTCCACTTACAATTAGCGATCTCGAGCAACGTTTCTCAACACTGGGTGAACTTTCACTAACTCATCTTTTTACAGGGGCCGGATTTTAAAACAATTAGCGTCGTCATTTCTACCATGACACTCGGAAATAAATATACTCACAGCCTGCAGCGAAAGTTCTTCTCTCAATTTGGCTGATCTATGGATTGTTTTTCTATTGAAAATTCTCAAGTTTGAGCTTTTCCCAAAAACAATTTTGAGCCCTGTGCATCTGGCAACCATGCACGGTTGCCAAACGCTCGACAAAAGGACTTTCACTGCCAGCTGCACCGTCGCGATGACGTACAATCTTTGAAAATTTGGCATCGAGAAACGTAATGGAAAAGTTAAGCGAGTGCGCCGTAATTTTTAGCACCGGCTAAAATATTCCTTGAGTCATCCACAGCCAATAATTCCATTACTGGAAGTTGTTATTGCAATATTGGCTCCTGAATTTCGCTATGGATGAACCCAAAGTCGGGCTATTGAGAGGATTCCTATAGAGTGAATTGGTTTCTTCTCTGGCGCACCTGCTTGTGATCAGTACCCGTATTGATGTATTTTCAGTTCGGGTATTAACATGATATGGTTATTAATACTCGTATTAATAAATATATCGGGTATTAACACGACTATCAATACCCTTATTAAAACCCATATTGTAGAAACAAGTTATGAATAACTCGCATAGAATTTTAATCAGTTCATTTAGAAGTATTCTTCGACTACACGGCGCGTCGCAGTTCTCCAAGAAAACAGGAACGAGAAACGAGAACAAACAACTTGCGAGCGCAAACACACCAACACAACTGTAACAGAAAATTATCACTAGATTAACTATCTACTAATGAACTAGGTTTATCTAGTATTGAAAGTACGACAGCAGATTATACTCTCGATTTCAAACATCAACACTTACCGAGAAACGAAACAAAGGATTAAACTTTATTTTTCCTTGCTCTTTCCGACAAGGTGATGACAGTTAAAAAAGCCAGCCACATACGCAGATGCAGCTGAGGAAGCAGAGGATTAAATTGACGGTCGATTCTTCCTAAAGAAGAGTAAAGAAGTTTATTTCGTAGAAATTAGCTTATAGATCACTCTTCATCAATTATCAATTTCGTCTATGTGGCAAATTTCGTCACATACTCACTTTATTTTTAGCCGAAGAAGAGCCCTACGGCTTTTAGAGGTTTTAAGAAGAAATCAGTTTGAGATGCCAGTCCAGCGCAGGCATGCGATTATTAAGGTTACAAATTACCCTAATCTACTCAAGCAGTTAAATGGCCTTAAGGTGCGGTTCATGTTAATTGGCCCTTTGGCTCGTTAAGGTTTAAGGTCAATTGGCTCTTTGGCACGTTAAGGTTAAGGTTGATTAGCCCTTTGGCTCGTTAAGGTTTAAGGTTAATTAACCCTTTGGAATGTTAAGGTTTAAGGTTAATTAACCCTTTGGAACGTTAAGGTTAAGGTTGATTAGCCCTTTGGCTCGTTAAGGTTTAAGGTTAATTAACCCTTTGGAACGTTAAGGTTAAGGTTAATTAACCCTTTGGCTCGTTAAGGTTTAAGGTTAATTAACCATTTGGCTCGTTAAGGTTTAAGGTTAATTGGCCCTTGGGCTCGTTAAAGAGTTTGCCGGGCTATCGATGTCTGTAGATGACCGTAAACAAGTGGTCACCACTCCGAGATTTTTTTGTATCTGCAAAACTCATTAGTCACTTGTGGTGCAAAATAACGTGATGTCAGAATGAATGAGCTTTCAACACTTCTGTAGTTTTTATTTTCATGAAAAATTATGTATTTCAATCACGAAAGTTAGAATATTAATCGTTTCTTGATTCATATTTCGTACAATTTCATTATATTTCATTATATTATAGTACAATTTCAATGGTACATTCTTTCATATTTCATTAATGGCCAATAGTATATCGACTGTTAATCTAATGTAGTGCAAATTTAATTTAGAACATAGCCTATCGCGTTTTCTGAACTGATAATGCATTTCAACATAATTCTATGATATTACAACAATGCACTTGGATTTCTTTTAGCAATGTTTCTAAATGATGCAAATTTACCATAATTCAAAGTCCCAATTCTGGCAGTGGACGAGGTAATCGTAATCAGTAAATCCTGGCATTGAAAAAAGATTTTGAATTTATTTTAAAACTCACTGAAAAGCCTATGAACTGTGTAAGGTTACTTCAGCTCATCTTCACACTCTAAATCTTCGGATGCCTTCACCACGAAATCTACAGTAAACAACAGACTCTGAAAGCTTTTCGTTTTGGTAAGCAATTTGTACGGGTTTAATAAATTCATAAACTGCATGAAATTACGCGTTTTAATATTTATTCTTTACCACATGCTTAACAGGAGTTTGAAAAGGTGAGCATTTTTCAAGTCCTTTCCTGTTAATCTTTTTTCACTTTCATGCAGCCCTTTTGTTCTACTCTTTTCCTATCCACCATCCTACTCAGAGGGATATAACTAATGTATCTATGGGAATAAGCACTTTCAGAAGGGAGAACATGAGTTTCAAAGCTGAAAATTACGTAAGCTTTCCTGTTGTTGAAGTAAAATAGGATAGATTTTTATTTGGTTCTGAATCAATTTTTCGATTTACTGCTCTCCTGTTTTCAGCACCTACAACTTTTTTCAACTTTATTCTTGCTTCATAAATTTATTCCAAATGTTACTATTTCTGTGTTTAGGAGGTTTTGTGTGGGAACACACTCTGTGCATAGATTTCCCCGTCTTCTTATACTCCACAACATATGGTCTCTTCACCCTTCCTTTTTTGGAACACCTTTGTTGAGGTCACGGTGGCTCAAAACTAACTAATCTAATATAATACAAACTATCCACCTGCACAGGTTTTACATACGGGACTACTCGTTTGTCAAACTCTCGTTTTTTTTATTTTCACTGCTCTTTTAACGACATCTTGCTCTCATTCTTTAATTTTTCAATTCAGTGCACTTTCACTAATTTATATTACAATTTGCTCTTTGATTTCACATTTCATTTTTATTTACTCGGACCAACTACATGTTTTTTCTAAACATTTAGGATTCATTTCAATTTCCCAGTAAATTTGTACGAATAAATTGTGTGTTCCCTACTGTTTTTGGCCATGAAAGTGTGTACCTGAGTCCTTATTTTGATCTACTTATGATAATATTCAAATTTGAAAATTTTTACTTCCGCTATCAAAGTTCCTTCATCGAAACATGATTTACTTACCTTACTTATTACTCTAAACGCTGCGGTAATTGTGAAAAAAATTCAAATCACAATGATTCTTTTTATGCTTTCTGTAAGATATTCTCAAATATGGGCTTTACATTTCTCTCAAGGTTCAGCATGCTGCACTGTACAAACGACGGCAGTTGTTGCTACATTTCTTCGTTTTAATTCATCTATATTTCCCCGCCCAAGAATAAAACACAGACACATCAAAACGTAATTCTCATGCCTCAAAATTTCTAGAAATGATATTTCGGAGCTCATTTTATGAGTTTGAAAGACTTAAATCAAGTCGCGATTTCTAAATGAAATATTTTCTCACCTCCTTTCGTGGTGCGGCTCATTGCGACCGTCAGCGAGTTCAAAAGGTGAGAAAGTGTGTTTGTGTGTTACAGAGTTCGACTGTGTGATACCACATGGTAAGTGTAATGTGCAAATTTTTCGTGTATGTAAAGCACTTTTCTTAATATCAGTTAAATAATCATCACGTTTAGCACAGGGAATATTGACGTTGTTGGATGGTTTTCTTCTGCTCATTTTATCGATGTTCATTAATTGATGTAAAGAAATTTTTAGCACAACACTTAAGTCAATTTTTTATTTCAACCAAGCAACCAAAATCCACCTTGGTACTGATTAAATATTCATAAATTAACAGAAAAAAATCAACGTTTACTAATCAATTATTTCGAAAATACCAGAAAAAAACCTGAATGGAAAATATTTAACGCAAGATAAGCTTAACGTTAGCGGTAATCAGCGGACTTTGGTAGTAGCCAACTGACTTTGGTAGGGGTTAGTTGACTTTGATAGGGGTTAGCTGACTTTAGTAGGGATTAGCTGACTTTGGTAGGGGTTGGCTGACTTTGGTAGGGGTTAGCTGACTTTGGTAGGGGTTAGCTGACTTTGATAGGGGTTAGCTGACTTTGGTAGGGGTAAGCTCACTTTGGTAGGGGTTAGCTGACTTTGGAACTGATGGTAGCCAGCTGACTTTGGTAGAGCCAACTGACTTTGGAATTGGTGGTAGCCAGCTGATATTGGAATTGATTACAGCAAGCAAAATTTGAAATTGATGTCAGCTGTAGATGAAATTGATGTCAGATATAGATGAAATTGAAGAATAACTTAATCCACAAATGGACACCACCGATCATTAGATTGAAATGTGTAGCGGTAAGTAACCCACACATTTTAATAGTATTAGTAAAGTTTCTTCACGCTCATACATATGACGTTACTCAGCATTGGGGCTAACACTGATTCATTATTCACAAAGCTCATGAATTAGAACGTGAATTCAGAATAAGGAATAACTGAAATGTGAATTAAATTTGACAGTTTTTAATTTACTAAATAAGGCGCAACTTGATCTTGTGGTGCAGTCTTCTCAGTCAAGCGGGAAATTTTTGCTAAAGATCGCACTGTTGCAGCGCACTTGCGGCAGCAACTATTGGGGCAAATTATGCTATGGCGATGTTCGGTGGGCATTCATTATCGTACCGTGACTTGAACTGTTTTTTAATTATTTAACAAATAAACAAAATTTAATGCATTTTGATATAATTTCAAAAAACATTTTACTAATTTTTTAATAAATTAAAACATTGTCAGCCCATGCTAGATTGATTCAAATTTGACATACTTATGGAAGATACTGTATTTTAAATATCTGATGTTCATTCAAGAATGAACATCGTTACTTTTGGTTGAATTTTATTTTTCTTCCTGACTTTGTATCAGCAATTAATTTATGATTTAGAAGCGGCTAACCATATGATAATTTTGTTCATTTTTCTTACTAGTAGCATTGACTGAATTGTATTTAATGTTCATCTAGATCAGAAACACTTACATCGTACCTGACTTCGAAATAACGAGATTATTCAGTAGTTCAATATACTTTATCAATATGAGTTACCTTCTAAGTCGCACACAACACTAGTCATTAAAAAACACTTTCTATATTAGAAGAACATTTAATTTTTCAATCTTTTTGAGAAATCCGCTGTTTGGAAAATGTACAATCGTATTATTTCATATTCTTTCAATTCCTCATCATGGTTTTTATTTCCTATCTACACATTGGAGTACGCTCCTCGTGAGCTAAGAATCGTTCCTTGAAAAATCATCTAGTCTTTTAAAAATATAAATTTATTTGTCGATGTTTCATTAGCGTTGTCTAAAGAGCTAGTCTATGTTCTGGGTGTTACTCCTAAGTTTCTTTAAATGAAATTGATGTTTAATTGCTGTTATTTAATCGGATGAACGTAGATAATCGAAATCGTGAGTTTTAAAGCACCACACTTACGAAATGTCTCAAGCAGAATTGTCAGTTGGAAAAATTTAGCCCAGTAATTGCCAAATATGTTTTTTGACATGCCGATGGAAACTTGAGCTTCATTTCATAAATGCGATAAATTATAACACTAAATTTTGAATTAGGAACAAGGCTCGTTCGTTAGTAGTTGTACTTTGTTACAGAGACGATATTCCGTGTTTTGTGACGTGAAACTATGCATCATTTCAAATTTCAAAATTATATTTTGTAAATCTGCGTAAGGCTACCAACTTCATTTGGGTAAAATCTGCGTATGGACACAAACTTGTTTTGAGTAGACTTTGGTTATACCATTCTGGTGTTGTCCTGATGCAGTGAATACTATGGATGAAAACCTTGCTTTATTTATTTCGTATAAGGTCTACAAAGTAATGCGTTTTGTTAACAATGATGCCCTATTTCCATAATTAGTGATCGAATGCTCCGTACTAAATGTGAGAAGATTCTGTAAAACACGACCATAATAAAATGTACTAAGCGCGTGTTATTGATGTTTGAGCTAAGAAGAACAAACTTTGCAATTTGGGATTCAGCCACGATTTTTAAGTAATTCCATGTGGGCCAATACTTGACAGCACTCAAACCAAACAAACCCAAAATTAATTCCTTCTAAAATTTAGACTCGGGCTGATCAACAAGACCAATGTTTGAAGTCCTGTAATCACTGATAAAACTTACAAGAATTGAGACTATAAATTGTTTTGCGCATGAGTATTATGATTGAATAATGTTACGGGAAAATCTTTTTCATTGAACATCTATCCTTGGAATAAAAATTCAAAAGTTACAACCTTTTTCAGACAAGCTTAAACTTGATAAGTCTTCAGCCTAAACTTGATATGTTTAGTCTTGTCTGAAAAAGGTAACAACTTTTGAATTTTTATTTCAAGGATGTTAAATGAAGAAGATTTTCCCTCAACATTTTTCAATCATAATACTCATGCGTGAAACAATTTATAGTCTCAGTTTCTGTAAGTTTGATCGGTTATTACAGGCTGAAATTCATTTGTTTATTTAAAACTAAATTTTTACAGAGACGATGTCGTACACTGTGTGCTTTACTGCTCTGGGTATCTGAAAGCTAATGGTAATTTCAAAATATCTATTTACCTTTTACGGTGTTTGCATCTATCACCTAAATCAACGTTGACTGTCTCGCAAGTTAAGTAAAAACAACACATGAAAAATAAATCAGCCTAGCTTGCAGAAAACATTATTAAAAATCATTCTTTACCGTAGTTCATTCATAAATCTCATGGTTGTGGCTTAATATTCTTTTACTTTACAGAGAAAGTTCAGCAGAGTAAATTCCTTTAGAAAGTTCACTGATATCTACAAAGATAAGTTTTGATTAACTTCAAAAAATAAATTTTGAGTAGCTGCAGTGATGCTTCAAATTTAAACCAGACTTTAAATAATCCATCAGATTAAATTCTCGTTTGCGATAAAGTCTGCTGCATATTACTACGCCACCAAAAAATTATTCATTCTTGCAATTACACCATTAGCTTTCGGTAACCTTCTAAGATGTTCAGTGCTGGATAAACAATTTATACATGTCAATGTTTAATAAGTGTGGCTTAACAAATTACACACGACACGTGCCAGGTTTGTTTCTTGCACTGCCGTTGTTTCGGTGTCTAATAAACGTTGCCTGTTTCTTCAGTCTGTGGGGCTCTTCTGCAAAAGTGAATGGAAAAGCTGCGGCCAACAGGTATTTTATCATGACTTTGGCTTTTAATCATCATTTTACCTTTTCTTCGAGTTTCTGTTTTACCTGCTTTCTATTTCATTTCTGGAACTTGAGATCTTCTTTTCTGTTTTTTTTAGTTTTGATTTTTAACGATTGATTAATGGTTGTTGCCTGCCTAAATATCTAAAATTTCCAGTACTTTATGATTAATTTTTACCCCTACTAGATTTACGTTGCGTACTTTCGTTTTTTTTTAATACGTGTTTGTTTCGTTGCACCCGTGCATTTCTCCCAATATCGTTCGCGAAACCAATGCTTATTAATTTCTTGACGTTCATTTTCCAGCTCGACTTTATATTTCATTCTGTGATCTTCCCTTTGTCTTATTTTCATCAAAAAGCCTGAACCTCAAAGTATACTTTTACATTTACATATATCAAAATATGCCTGTACGATACAAATTTTGAATTCATCGTAAAATTAAATTCTTCGTAAAATTAATTCTTCGCGTTTACGCGATCATCCTACCTGCCCGACCACGAAACTCTTCTATGGAAGAAAGTTGTAAAACTTTTCCTTAATTACTAAATTCATGCTGCATCCTCTATTCCAGACCCCTTAACTTCTGAAATGAAAATGATGAATTCGTTGACGAACGTACATGCTCGTGTATTTGAATGCGTATTCACGTCTATCCTTAATTAAAACTTACATTTCCCCTAAAACTGTAGAAAAATTCCTTATAATTTACAAAAAATACAGGACAAACATGTATTTCAAATGAATTTGCAAACATCATCTGATTCTTAAACTCTTCTATTTCTTCCGAAACTCAAGATCACTTTCTTATAATTCGCTAAAAAAATCAAAAACTGCCCCATGCTAGGCGCTGCATAGCTACCAAATGAATATGTAAACATGATCCATAAACTCTTCTATATTTCTCCCGAAACTTAAGATCATCTCCTCGTAATTCACAAATAAAAAAATTTCCAGAAATCACATCTACCAAATCAATAAATTTGCAAACATGAAGATCAATTCCTTATAATTCACCAAAAAGCTTTCGAGAAACTGCCACATGCTGGCGCCACATAGCTTCCAAATAAATGAATGTTCAAGCATTTTCAGAGTTCCGGTGTAAAAGACTTCCATTACCGCCGTTCTGCATGTTGCACTTTTGTGGCACCCTCGTTGCTTAAGCTACCGACAGCCCCATAACCAGCTCAGCGTGCTGGCCTTAAGCCCGATCTCTGGCCGCATGCCAGGCAGCCTTAAGGCCTTCAAGTTTCGGACGCGTGCACGACCTCGAAATTTGAAAACTTCAAAGAAAATTACACTAAAGTTGTGTGTTGTCATGGCATTTCAGGCGTCTTTCACTCTGGTCGTTTCCTTGAGAAAGTTAGAATAACAGCTCCTATGTTGCAGAATGATGACTTCAATTTCCATAGATCTCTCTCTCTTCTAAAGCATCTATGGCATTGGCAGAAACGTTCGTCGGAACGCACCTAAATTCGCAGAAAAACTGAATAATGACTTCAATGCCCATGGATCTCTTTTAGAGCATCTGTGGCATTAGTAGAAGCGTGTGTTGGAACGCACCTAAATTTACAGAAAACACAGGAGCAAAGAGAAAGGATGTGACCTGTAAGTTTTCTCATGATGAAAAAGAATACTTACCATCATCATCCTGGAATATTTCGGTTCATAGCCTTGTTCCAAAAAATTAAAGTATGTTCCCCACTCCGCTTAGCTGAAAAGCGGAAAGGTTCTGAACTAGTGAAGCAATTTATTTTTTGCGTATAAAAATGTACTGAACTTGGGAAATATTTTCCTTGAATACAAAAAGCACTGAACTTGCGAAAATTTTTCAGGAATCGCAAAAATGCACTGAACTTGCGAAACAATTTTCGTGAACACAAAAAAGTACTGAAGTTGCGAAGCATTTGCTTTGTAAACGAAAACATATTGAACTTGTGGAATGTTTTCTTTGTAAACGGAAATGTACTGAACTTGTGAAACATTTTCCATTTATGCGAAAATGTATGGAGCTTGTAAAACGTTTCCTTCGTATGTGAAAAATACTGAGCTCGTGAAACATTTTCAAGGTGTTCAAAATAGACATTTACTTTTTAATTTAGTGAAGGATTTAAGATCCGTGTAAAGCAATTTTTGCCCTCCATAAAAGAAACGATAATCTAAGAACTGATCAATTTCACAATTTATATATTTAATTTTATTAATGACTCCTGCTGGTGTGTGCTAACCATCCAGTTGTATTGAATTCTTTTCAACTTTGAAAACTTCTTTTTTGTACCGCAATAATTTTATTTCATCTTAAATCTCTTCGTAGCTTTTGTCTTACTACAGTTCTCTGAAATCAGATTTCACATAGGTATTATTACACACCATGCAGATATCTCGAGATGTGTCCTTCCTCTAAAAACTCAGTTTTGGTGTATAAATAAAAATCCTCTATACATATATTTACCTAGCATAAATTTTTCATATACTAAATAGCACAAAACCTGCTAACTTAAATAAGATTTCTTTTTTACTAAAGAAATCTCAAAAGTTAAAACTAGTTGTAGATTGGTGGATCCTGAGTAGTTTATTGGACAAGTCTGGTACTCAGCGCTGAGCTTTTTTGTGTGAATATTGTGAGTATTATGGAGGGAATTTTAGGCCGTTACAGAGGCCCCGACGCTGTCGGCCCACAATTTCAAGTTCAAGTTCAAAATCAGTTCAAGAAATGATGCCGCTGAATTTGAAAATGCAAAACCCCACAGAAGCCAGAAATTTTATTCCTCGGTTGCAATGACAAAACCAAAATATTTTATGATCATCGCTTGAGTAATATTTTTCAATCTATTACACAGTGACAACATGAGTAAGAATAACGAAACTGTTCGCATACCTACTGTAAACATACTGCAATTGTTCATTTGCTACCGTACGTGTCCCTTTTCCCCTTCTCCCATACATTAGCTTAATTTAATATATAATATTTAAATAAAATTCATGGTAAGTTTAAAAGTTTTATTTACCTTTATCAAAAATCGTCAACCTCTTTGTTAGAATTCCTCGGTACGATTAAAAATTGCTCCAATTTCGACACAGCATGAGTAAGTTAAACATGGGTTGCAAATACCGTAGAGTTTTCCGATGTTGTGCTCGCAATGCCACATTCTTCAAATTATTAATGCTTTACCTTTCCCAACGCTTCAGCATGCACTAAATGCGTTGTTAGCCGTGTTTTGTGCAGGCTTTAATAACTCACATGGTTTATTCCTAATGTGCACGGCTTTTTCATGTGAGTTTCACGTCTGGCATGTGTGGTCGCAGTAAACTTTCTGTGTTTGTTTCACCATCTCGAAACGATCCATCTCTGGATCGCCATGTGATCCAATTACCTAACTATACTTTGTTTTTTCTGTGTAGAGTTGAGATTGCCATCAAATTCTTGGTTCACTTATGTATCTACAGTTCAATCGTTTATTCATTCATTTCGAACACATGCACGATAGCTTCGATGTGTTCATTACGCGTTCCGTCAAGTTACTTCTTTCCAATTTTAACTTGACCTTTGAATCGTCAAATGAAGTACTTGAACAACAAACAAGTTTGTTGACACCAATACACTTCACATTTTTGTTACAATGTTTTCATGCACTTTTTCTCGTTAGACAAAAAGTGCAATTAGAATCAGATTGATTTCATTCCGGGCGGACAAAAGATATTACTCCCTGATATTGTTTCGATTAATGGCACACTCCGGAGCCTTTTTTCTCTACGTTCATTTTTGTGCGCCAGCTACACTGACGTTATTGATTGAATTCGGCGTGACAGCCTGAGTGACTGTCTAGTTCAGTTATGACAGGCAGTCTATAACTTCATTTGTTTGTGTTTTTTGCTCCGAATTTATTCTAGTAACGTACGTTTTTCGCTCATAGAAAAACTCATGATGTCCCATCTAACTTCAATGTAGAAAAACCCCAGTAACAATCAATTGTATCTTTGACGCTGGGAAACTTGAAAAAAATTACTTAATTTCCAACATCCTCGTCCCTCAACACTACGAACACTAAAAATTAATTCATTCTATGCTCTCTCTCATCACCTTCGTTTTTATCGTTGCGTTAATGTAAGTCTTTTTTTACTTCGAGTCCCCCATGAAAATCAATTCCTTACATTTCTCAAAAAAAAATTCTAGAAACTGCTGCATGCCAGTATTACATAAACATGTATTCCAAATGAATGTGCAAATTTGATGAATTTTCCCAATATTTTATTACTCTGATTTTAAGTGTGTTGCACCAATATTCAATGTAATTTTGAGTGATCATGTATTCATTAAATCGATTCTGAGAAACACACCGAAATAAGATTTTGTTTGAGCCCATCTAAAATCTACATAGTCTGTGGCAATATTGATTTCTTGGCAAAATGATAGCCATGTAGACGTGATGTGGCCATTCATTAAATGATGACGTGGGATTTATGGATACGTAAAAGGACATTCGAATTGCAGCACTTGTTCTGAAGTGATGTTATGTAGAAGTGACTGTATTTTTGGTGATTCAAGCAGCAATATGGTAGATAGGATACTGCTTAAGAAACAGCAAGTTAATTCAATTTACAATAAAAACAGGAAAAATGAACCGAACGGAAAAGACCTAAAACTCACCTTACCTGAAACTCATTGAGGGACATTTTGATTTTTTGCTTTGTCCTTCCATGGGCAAATCGGAGCTCATCATGACGTTTGTACAATAGCTTTACAATGGTAAGTTGTACCTCTTACTTCCTATTGCAGTTCATTTCACCTTTACACGCTGTTCATGCAGAGCATGCCAAAAAATTGAATGGAGCTCCTCATATACAACGATAGCAATTCATCAATTCATATTCTCGTAAAACTCATAATTTTCTTTGGTCGGTTTTCACGTTTTCATTCTGCTTCCAGAAATATTCAGTAATAATATTAGGCAAAATTCAGCACCGAAATTTTAGTAATAACATGTTCTCATTCTTTGTATTGGGAAAAGAATTATCATAGATATTCATTTTACAAAAAATGTTTTTCAAAAATGAATTATAGAATTAGCCTGACCCAACGGGTGATGGGTGATCAAGTTTTCTCCAATTATAAAACCTGCCTGACCCATCGGGTGATGGTTAATTGAATTTTCTCTAATTATAGATTCAGACTGACCCAAAGTATTATGAGTGATCGAGTTTTTCTGTACCCGCATTCATTTGCAGTGTAAGCAAAGACCAGCCGAGCCGTGTGGTGGTGAGGACGTGCAATGGCAACGAGCTGCGGGAGGTGAACTCGAGTAACCTGCTCAGCGCCAGTGACAGCAGCCAAGTCCCGCTGCACGAGTACACCACGGAGCTCGGGTCGCTCTACAAGCAGGACTTCGCCTACGACTCGACCGCCATCCAGCCGCAGATCATGACCGACGATTTCACACAGTGAGACAATGGCGCTTAGCTGAACTTTGTGTGCTCCGAGCTTGGTAAGAAATGAACGTATTGTCGGTCTGAAATTTATATTTTATTTAGATTAAGTACTTCTCATGACCGACGATTTTACACAGTAAGAGACAATTGCACTTTCGCGCCCTCAAGCTTGTCAAGAAATGAACGTATTGCAGACGTTGGTAGGAAATTGGTATGTTCTCTTGATTACGAACTTATCATGGCCGACGATTTCACTCAATATGGGATAATCATATTCCAGTACAATTTCATGTATAACTGATTTTAATTTTGTCAGGAAATTAACATTTTGTCTCAACTGCTTGAGATGACCTTCGATTTTATTCAATGAGCAACAATTAAGCTCAAGCTCAATTTCACGGCTTCCCCTATTACAAGCTCAATTATTCTCAGGAAATGGCTATCTCATCCCGTTTATTAGCCGTGACCGACGATTTCACTCGGTAGGAAATAATGACGCTGTTGATCCTTAGTAATTAATGCTCACTGTCATTAGGACGTGTAGCATTAGTAGCAGGACGAACAAGAGGTTCTTTTGTTTTAAACGCAATAAAATCAATGTATGGCTCATGCTAAAGAGATCAGGTTGGACTAACTTGTTTTCGAATCTCAAGTGAATAGGTTTTTAAAGTGAGGCATGCGTGACATTTTTTGGCGTGAAAACATGCTGTCTTTGCCACGGAAATATTTGTATTTTTGCCAAAAATTTACAAACGGAATTTTTTTAAAAATGGAGGGCATGATTTTAAAACTGCCAAATGTTATTCCTATTGGTTCTGTATCGGTGATTTCGACTTTCTACGCTTGCATATACCAAATTTCCCACCTGGCTGTTCATGTTTTCCGTGGTTTGTTAGAGCAATTCTGGTATTCCAGGCTGACAGATCCCGAACTTCAAAGCTGGCTGATCCTAATTTCTATGATCTTTTAAGGTAATTCCGGTATTCCAAACACACAGCATCTGCATTTGATGTCTGGCTGTTCCCATTTTTCATTATTTGTAAATGTACGAGTAATCCCGATTTTGCAGGTTGGCAGACTCTGGGTTCCCGTTAACATGCCGAATCCACGGCGTCAACAACATCCACCAGCAGGACCAGACTGGTCAAACGGATCCTGCCGACCCAGCACAAACTGACGTGGGGGCGGCAGATCCTTTCACCCCCACCCAAGTGACGGGCGGGAACGCAAAAAGTCCAACTTACAGATCATCTTTGGCGCACGACTTGTCCCATTGTTCTGCTGAGGTGCACCGCGCGTGTTGGTGTGTCAACTTCATCGCGGAGCACACTCGGTGCAAAGAAGATTCTACCAAGGTACGTTCGCTAGCAATGAGAAACAGAATTTCCTCCTACCCATGAGGTACTGTGTTTTCAACAAAGAGAGATTTGGAAGATTATTCGCTTACGTTTATTGATTTGATTTGTTCACGCGTATTTTTCTGTTAAATTGAACTGTATGTCCCAGTATTCAAACCTCGTTTGGTAAACATTTTGCCAAGGTTAGTGAAAATCTCGATAATAGCCTCAAATCCTATTTACCAGCATCATGAGTATGTTGTGGTAAGAGAGATTTGATAATACTCGTCTAGAATTTTACTATATTACGGCTAAGCCATTTCAATCGGTCGATTTTTTTCCGGTTTATTTAGTCAGGCAAAAAATTTAAACCTTCTATATACATAACATATTTAGAAAATATGGCGTATTCTAATTACACAACAGTATGTACGAGTATATTCCTTAATTTTACTACTAAACATATCCCCAATTTCTGCAAACAAAAATTGGGCAATTTCTGCAAACAAAAAAACATAAAAAAAAACAAAAAAAAAATTTTGTAGCGTTCCAGAATTGCCCTCGTTGTTGTGGCACAATGACAATACCACTCTCAGCTACGGCGCTATGGCATCTCCCTCGTTGTGGCGCAATGGCAATGCCATTTTCAGGCATGACACAATGGCGTTACCACTCTCATCTACGGCGCAATGGCATCGCCTTTCGCTGATGTAACGCAATGACACTGGCATTGCTGTTGTCGTGGTTCAGCGAGTAAATTCGCATTAATTCTAAGCTACAAACACTCGCCAATTTGGCCAGTCTTTATTTCCTAATTTGGTCAGATTTTTTAGCGGTTCTCGGTTCCGTAATCAAGGATTTCATAAATTTTAGTTAGTGTAAGCTACAAGCACTCGCCCATTTGGCCAGTCTTAATTCCTAATTTGGTCAGATTTTTTACGGTTCCCGGTTCCGTAAACAAGGATTTCATCAGTTCCAGCTAGTGTTGGGTGCTCATAAATATTTAGCTTGCGCGTCCTCGTATTTGGACGAAGAGCGAGGTACCGTCACCGCTTCGTCACCGCTTTCGTTTCAAACTGAAATTGGAAGGTGAAGAACTTAACTTGTTGATTTTCAAAAATAGTAACACCAGTATTTTGGGTGCTCATATCTCATGAAAATAATTGTAGTTTCAATGAAAAAATTTCAAAAATAAAGAAGCTTTACTATAAATTTTAAAAATTAATTGACAGTTTATCTGAGCATTTAAATAATGAGGGAAAAATTCACGTAGTCCTGTGACAAAAAATTTCAATTCTATTTCGACGTTTCATCCTTCAGTTAAGTTAAACTCCCATCAACTCAACTTCAGCAACTCAAAATATTGCTTTATATTTACTCTAATTTGTCACACATGCTTTGCTAAAACGATCATTTTTTCAGGTGAAAGAAGACTGGAAATACGTAGCGATGGTTCTGGACCGGCTTTTCCTATGGATTTTCACATTAGCGGTTCTCGTTGGCACTGCAGGAATAATCCTGCAAGCGCCTTCCCTGTACGACGACAGGGAGCCGCTAGACAAACAGTACTCCGAGGTCTTCAGAACGCATCGCTTCGACACGTAGCTAAACACCCACGAGAGTGTAATTTTTGTCTATCGTTCCGAGTAGCTGCAGGATATTTAACTTGCACACTGCATTCTTCGTAGTGCATATTCACGAGAACGCAATGATGTTCTTTCGTAAGGAACACATTTTAGTAATGAAAAACTTTTCTACATCCCAGTGAGCGATGCTTCGCTGTCGAAACCGGTACGTGATAAAGATAAATATTCACGAGAACGCAATGATGTTCTGTCGTAAGGGGTACATTCTAGTAATGAAAAACTTTTCTACATCCCAGTGAGCGATGCTTCGCTGTCGAAACCGGTACGTGATAAAGATAAATATTCCCGAGAACCCAATGATGTTCTTTCGTAAGAAGCACATTCTAGTGAAGAAAAATTTTTTTACATCCCAATGAGCGATGATTCGCTGTCGAAACCGGTACGTGATAAAGATAATCTTATGATGAGTGACACTGAGTAGGATTTTCATGACACGACTCTCGTATAATTATCATTTTGGCAAGCCAAAAATTACTTGGAAAAAAGGCTACCTAAAGACGGATATGGTCAGCAAAAATTAGCTGTATAATGATGGAATCGAAATGCTCGAAAAAATAGTCAGGTATCAGAGTTGTCTTTGGTGTACGTACTTGTCACTTTGGAATGTTTCGTTTGCTGTGCAATGTGTTCGGCTTAAAAATTTGTTATCCTCTGTGTTGCTTGTCTAGTTCTTCTCCTATTGAGGACACTTCTGTTCCTTTACCTAACTTTTCATTTGCTAGGAACATTCCTTTACGAAGAGCACCCCGTGGTTGGTTAATTGTGTGACACGTGTTTTATGGTCAGTGCGTCACCTTGTGTTGTGTTAGAGTGTAAATTACTACGCCCTTAGTTCAATCCCAACAAGTTGATAAATCGGCTGACTAAAGAAGGTTGTCCCAGTGTTCGTAATACCCAAACCAAGCATCATAGAAATGGGAGGAAAGTCAAATTCGAGATATCTTCTTCACTAATCAATCCGAGTGGGGTGGAAATGATTGAAAAAACTCCAACCAGAAATCAAGTTCACTGATTTCTAAGCATCCAACGTCAAACCAAGAGATTGTTTCACAGCTAAACAGAAGTCATTGAGGGTACTCGTTGTCTTGGCCAAATTTTCCGCTCTGCTCACGATATAGGTCCCGAAATAAATGTTATTGGAAAGAAGATAAAGTGCTAGAAACGGCTAGAACGCGTCAATTTCTGTAAAGATTTACGTATGAAGCAATAAAATCCTACTCTCATTTTTATATACTCCGAGGAAGAACTGAATATTTGCTCTCGGGAAAGCCGTTTTGTCTGTCATTACTAGCATTTTCTCGAACTCAAAGTCGTTAAGCTATTGTGCTAAGAGGATTTTTTTATTTCACAAAAAGACACATTTTATATTATTTCAAAGTTAAATGTTGTACTCAAGTTCATCATACTTTTAAAATTGGTTGCTAAACTGAATATCTTTAACTTCAAAACAGTAATAACATAAATATAAGTGGAACTAATTCTTCGTAATGTCCCTCACAACAATCGAGATGGAAGATCCTAATAGGGACAACTGACAGCCACCACACACAGCTCATGCGACTCAAGATAACAACGCTCAATTCCCACAAGTTTGAGTTCATGACGCTTTTATCTCAGCATTTTCTGCTCCGCAAGTATGAACAGAGCGCTTTTGCAAAATTGAGTTCATTACAAACAATTATTTCCGAAAACTCTGAGACATTATAAAACTGAGGTAGTTGGGTTTTCATGGCTTACATATACCCGATCTCCCATTTTTCTGTCAACCCAGTTAGCAGCTATAGGGGTCCTGAAGCGAAATCGATCTCACTTTAATTTTTACTTCAATGTTTGTGAAAAAGCAATTTGTTTTCATGTTCACAAGGATTTTGTTTGGGACGATAATTTTTGCAAAACAATATCTTTTATTTTCATTTCGTGGTTGAAGGGAGCTGTTTTTCAGGGTATGTCGTGGACATAACAACATTCCAGCTGCACACGACGCTACTGAGCAGCGCGTTACAGACGCACACGACGCTATTGTGATAGGTCTAAATTCGAAGTCCTCGAATTACAATTAATAGGTTTAATTGTTAATTACTTTGCCACAGACGTTGTTGCAGGTCTGCAAGACACGCGTCTTTGTAAGAGTTATTGGTGACGACGCTACCGGTGCATAACGAGTTTAATGTTTGAACGAGCTTCCAAAGAATATCAACTTTCGTGAGTAATAAAGGTAAAATGGTGATCTATGATGCTCCGGATGGTCCATCATATTACATTACACCGATCCATGATGTTTCTATTAGTGCATCACAAAATAGTGGTAGGCAAATCTCTACTCATACTTTCTTAAATTCAACACCACACTCAACCCATGCCTAAAACTTTCAAACATAGTCAATGTTTCATTTGCATTTACTTCTACTGTACCGTTGATTGCGGTTTGGTAATATTGAAGCTTGAGGCTTCATATTTTGTCCAACTCTGAGTTCAGCTATTAAAAAATTGAAAATCATGAAAATTATAGACAAGCCAGACATTATAGGCAAGCCAGAAATTATAAGCATACCAGAAATAACAAGCATACCAGAAATTATGAACAGACACGAAAATATAAGCATATCAGAAATTACAAGCAGACCAAAAATTATAAGCATAACAGAAATTATAAGCATACCAGAAATTATAGGCAGACCAGAAATTACAAACAGCAGAAATTTAGAGCATAACAGAAATTATGAGCATACCAGAAATTATAGGCTTGCACGAAATTTTGAGTAGAGGGTATATACGTCCATAGAATGAGCTCGAAGGCGACAGTGCAGGTTAATTTCTCACTCATACACCATTATAGAAGAAAGTTACGTTTTTTCATCCTTATATTTATCAGAATTTCGTTACGGGATCTCCTAAATTGCTCCAGCCTGTCATTTTCATTACCAAGAACTTATGAGCTACGAAATTTTAATCAACAAACTTCACTTAGGTCACCTCAGTGTGTGTAGAATTATCATGGTCAGCTCCTCTATCCCATTGTACATAAGAAAATACATTTGAATTTATATCATAAAAATGATTTTATTATTGTTTGAAGTTTAGTTTACAAACAAGTACATACAAAAATTTCGATGATTCTAGAAAAAAGATATGAAATACCAAGTGTTTAAGCCGTGAGCACATTATTTTGGGTTTAATAGGCTAAGTGAATAGGCCTATTTCATATTTTCTATTATTTATGTTAAAATCTTCAGTGAGCCGTGTATAGTTCGACTCATGCGACATGAAGCTCAACCCAACTTCAAGAAAAATTTTCTATTATGAATTCTAAAATAAACTCTGTGAAATTTTTCGTACATGTGTTATGAGGCAACTTTAGTGTACTGACAACATTAGCTTTGTTTTCAGTGAGCACGAATTCTTCGAGATGTAATCAAATTTATTTTCGGAATCATGAAGATGCAAGTTCTGGTTTTGTTTAAGTGTTAGTTTTGAGTAGACCAAACTATGCTGAGTTATAGAATGCTTTTTTAAGTGAAACCTTGAATTTTTTGCATTTTAAAATACATAAAAATTTGTATCAGAAGTTTAGAAGCTTAAGATGTATTTAGTCTTAAACGATACGCAGAATTAAGCTTTGTTCGCTCTCGCTTTATGGAAGAAATGTGCCAAAAAATGAAGCTACAAGACGTTGAGTGTTGCGTTTCTGTACTATAGAGTGTATAGACGTTCTATCCCGCTTTACTTGTCTTCTAGTACTTAATTGAACATTCGATCTTAGATAACTGTTTTATGTGCAATGTTAAACTCGCAATAATGTGCCCCCCCAAAAAACATGTTTATAAATTTTCGTGACGTATAACCTCCTGAAAGTACCTGGCGCGACCACTATCTCAAGCGTATACTTCTTTTTGAGTACATGCCCCTTCTCGACCACTAACTGAAGTATATTCCTTTTCTTGGGCACTAACTGAAGGACATTCCCTTTCTCAAACACTAACTGACTTTCACACCCTTTCATGTTGACCACTATCTGAAGTACATCCCTATTCTTGAACATCAACTGAAGTACATTCCTCTTCTCAAACATTAACTGACGTTCATGCCCTATCTTGTTAACCACTAACTGAAGTACATTCTCCTTCTCGAACACTAACTGAAGCACATGCCCATTCTTAAGGGTCGAGGCTGGACTCCATCTCTCTTCAGCTTTCTAAGAACAGAAAAAGAATGCGTTTATGCAAAAGAAAAAAATTACCCACTCATGTTCAGAGATTCATTAATGTTCTACACTGTTTTCAAGCAAAATTTCTTTCGCCTGATTCACTATTACTTTGAAGTAATTATAACGACATCTGGCTCTCCCATTCATGAAGAAAATTCAACACTTCAAAGCTGCATAACATTATTGAAAGAAATTTTCTGCTTACAAGTTGTGTCATCTTGCCAAAAGAAATTCATTACTTCGACTTTGTGTCACCATGCAGGAGGAGTGACATTGTTTCAGCTCATGGAGATACACATTTGAGCCCTGAGCCCCTTTATTTCTCACGTCGGTCAATTAAACCTTAATTCTGAAGCTATCCGATCTGGTTTGATCACCATTATCTTGAAAGTAAACATAACGTGAACACTTGCTGCTGAAAATGATCCAGCGAGTCTACCATGTCGAGTTGTCCCGTAAACTAAATAACTCCAATATCATTCACGAGACGCAATAATTTTTTAGCTCATGGATCAAAATACTTTAGAATACAGAACCTTGAGCAGTGCCTGACTCAATTACGGTTAATTCTCACAAGCATTTTGCATGACTGACTCACCTAAATGAGCCACTAGCTTTCGTATTCAAAGCTATTTTCTAAACAATTCTGTCTACTCACCAAAGAATTAACTGCTCTGGAAAAAGGTTTCCTTTGTGAATTTGAAGCTTTGTTTTGCTCCTAAGTTTGTCTGGATTTAGCTCTTCTAATAACAGCCGTAAGTTTCAAACGTGTGAGTTTCCACCAGTTATTCAAAGAGCTCTTCAGCCTAGGGATATCCTTGAAATAATGGTCCTGATTATCTTTGGAGTAAAATAACTTGTGCAAGATCCTTCTTCTAGCCTTGGCAAAGGAGACACGACGCTTTCGTATTTAGCAGTCAAATTACATCTGATGATGCGAGGGTTATCAGTATTGCAGAATCGATATAATAATTTAGGCAACATTATCGAATGAAGGGATGTAAATTGAAGTTTCTGTTGAAACTTCTGTCAGTGTTTATTTTACCCTAAATGCATTTGCACGTTGAAAAATTCCATTTTACTTGCCACAAACTTCTAAACTGATGCCTAAAGGTACTCAAAATTCAATCATTAGTCTGTTTCATCAATCGTTTACTTAAACACAAATGGTTCATTTTGCTCTTGCATTTCTTAATAACCTTTCCTTTCATCATGCCATGCATTGTATCAAGTCATTTCATCGACTGATTAGTAATGTAATTTACTTCGATTCGTTGGACGTCGCCCAATGTTTTCAGGTTAGCTAGTGCGAAAAAATTTATTCTGAAGCTCAATCTTTATCGTGAAACGAAATGACGGAAGGGCTCATCTTATCTTCGATACTGCGCTGCCATACTGAGCGTTTGACACATGCCACAGAATAGGAAACAAAGAACGGGAGTTTAAATTATCCACGTAAAATTTCATTGAGCATTTTGTAAAAATTTGTAAAAGTATTTCTACTAACGCTCCCATTTGTAATGTATAGTTAATAACAATCAACTTATTCATCAGTTTATGAGAAATGCTTATGAGTTTTCAACATTTGGGAGAGAATATGTCTATGTCTGCTATCACTTGCTAATTCTTTGACTAGGCATTTACTTCTCACAAACCCAGACGAAAATCCAGCACAGTACTTAAGCAGCAGCCAGATGTTTTTCGAGCTTGTGAGGCTGCTTCCCGATGAGAACTGACCCAAAAACTACAGAGCAGGAATTTGTCTTGCCAACGTATTATTTACGGTGTCTTCTGAGAGCAAACCACCGCGAGTGTTCCGGTTTTTATGCAGGGCTTCCTAAAGTTTCTGTAACAAGCTACATAAATGGTGAGTGTATCCCTCCATAGCTTTCTGCTGCTGATCTAACGAATTTTTCCAGCTTGAATGGTGAAGAATACATGTTTAAACAGCCTTTGTAGATTTACGGAGGTGAAACTCAAAGTAACATGCAAAAAATGTCAGTAATGCCAACAGAGTAGGTTATTTTCGATAATACTCAAGTTTCTCGCAGTAGCCAAGTACTTGTTGTAAGAAAAGCAGTTTGTAACTTATTAGATACTATCGTTGGAATATTCATACGGATTACTTAGTTCAGTCCACTTTGACAGAGGACTGAACAAAGTCGGAGAACGATCCATAGACCTAAAGTACTCATACTTTTGCGACTATTAGCTCACTTGTCCAGTAGTTGAGAGAAATAAAGATTTAGCAAGATTTAAAACTATTAGTTTGTTTGCTGGACCAATATAAGATTCGAGTCAATACGTAGAACGTTCTGTGCTTATCGTAGCTAGATTTTTTACTACATAATGACACGACACAAGCCGCGGCTGTTGGACTCCGTCAGCTACGTCAGGCCTGAAAGTCCAACCGCCCTCTGGATGTCTTCATTTCACGGTCAGTTCACCAAACAGAACTGGTCTAACCTGACACAGTTGGTATGTTGCACAACTGTTGTCAGTGTATCAGAGTCAAGAAAATCCTGGGCATTTTCATACTATTTTTCAATGTTACAGTAAATTGCAGCTAAAGGACGAAAGGCTATTGCGTTGAATGAACACCTTTCAGGGCGAGGTGTGTCTGACGAATATGCCAAGCTTTCTTTGAGTTCCTAAATTTCTGCTTGTGTCTAGAACTTGTGCAGGCAAATGCATGCACCACTCGGAAAAGAAACGTGAGGGCATGTATAATTCCATTGCATGTAAACTTCATTCTCAACGAAAGAAATGACGCTCAGTTCCGTGAAAAGGTTTCTTCTTCATTTCCCTGTTGCATCACGAGCAGCACAAACCGAATTAAATGCTAAAACATATGCGTCGTTGCTGAAAACTTGGGTAAACTGCAATTTTCCTCTTGATTAAATTTCTTTGGCGTTTATGATGGTGAGGATTATGAAGCGGGTGCCGAACTTGTAATGCTTCTACCAGTTGCTCACATCCCCTCAACATGAGGACCAGTTACTCTAAATGTCACTCAATCCACTCCTCTTCGAAGCTCCTAATGTACAACTGTCAAATCATCCTCCACATAAAAACCGATGTTGTTTAATTGTTCCATCAATCAATGTATGATAAAAGTTGTGTTGATCTTAATCATATTCACTCGGTGAATGCTTGACGCACATTGAATTGTGCCTCGTGTTCGGGGTTGTGTACGAGACTGAATTACACTTAGAATAACTGGTACCCAGTCTTTCTGTAAATAGAAGTTTCCAACCTCAATAGCACTCAGCGTCTGCTCCACCGATGCTAAGCATTGACGAAACACTGACATGGAACTAAATGTTTCGTATGTTTTTACAGAGTAGTTGGCGATGCTCCCCTCGGGAAAAGGTATGTTAAAATGTATAAATAAATAGATAGGACATATCTGTAGAGGCGCATTCCCAATTAATGCATTTATAAATATCTAAACTAAAACTAAGAGTTGTTACAGAACATGTTGCGCGACTTTACCTACTTTGAATTTGAAATTATCGAGATTTTAGCTTTTACCTTCGTGCGTCTCCGCTTCCTATAGCGATATTTGCTCAATGTAATTCATTTTAGATTTTGTTAATTCTGGGCGCAACTTTCTGCTATCGTGAGCTGTTACCTTGACTCAAAGAGACACAATGATTTATGCGTACGAGACTGTGCTGCTAGAGACAATGATTTGTGTGTACGAAACTGTGCTGCTCGAGACAATGATTTGTGCGTACGAGACTGTGCTGCTCGAGACATTGATTTGTGCGTACGAGACTGTGCTCATCGAGACAATAATTTGCGCGAACGCATTCGAGAAATGCAAAGTATTTTCTGCACTCCAAAGGTTCATGTATGGCGAACAAGATGTGTGTAATGTTTCTTTGACGGTTTATTTTATAAGAATTTGTGTAGATGAAAGCAAGCGCCACTCGAAAAAGAATCGCAAGTGCACATATGGCATAATTGCGAGTATGAAGCTTCAATTTCATTCTAGCATCCTGCATTGCTGTGCATTCATCCTCATCTAGCAAGCAAATGCTCCCCTCACCATGATTTTTACCGTCGCTTTAGAGTGCTCAAAATTTTGTGTGTGTGTTGTTCTTTAATATCCTTTTGTGCGTATACTCTAAACACCATTTTGTACGTGTGCCCTATTTAAATATCATTTTGTACGAATACTCTATTCAAATGTTATTTTGTGCCCGTACTCAATTTAAGTGTCATTTTGTGCTCATTCTATTCAGATATCATTTTGAACGCGAACTCAATTTAAATATCATTTACCACAGTTACTTGGGGGTGTCAAATTCGATTTTTTGAACAAGCTTTCTTTACTCTGCTGAACAAAAGGCCACCTTACTTCATAAGCACGAGTAGAAAAGATTGTACCGCTTGAATCCTTAGAAAATGTTTTCAGTGGAAATTTCTTTTTCACTCACTGATCTTCATCTCCTTCGTGGGGTTCCTCTTGCCCTCGTTGAAATATTTCTTCTTAATTATTTTCTTTAGAGCCATAAATGATTTTACCTTTTGATTATGTGCCAATTTGTTTTGTTTTTTATTTGTTTTTTCTTATTGTGGCACTCTTCTTTTTCTGAAATTTCTAATGTACCGGGTGTCCCACACAAGTGTCCCTGACTTTTTAATTGATTATATCTCTGCTTTAAATTAACATACTTGAATTGTCTTTTTTTCACAATGTAGTAAATTTTGTTTTCTTTTCGAATGATTCTACACGTGAACCATGAGGTGGGAATTATAGTTAATTGTTCCTTTTCATGTCAATACAAAGCAAAATAAATAGAAGGTTACCAATGCTGCGTCTCGAGCGAACGAGATTCCTTATGAAAGGCAACGGCTCTTGACCACTAGTTGTCGATGACTAGCAAGAAAATTTTATCTCCTTCTTTCATCTATTCGGAGAATAATTGGAAATAGCCTGTATACGAGCTATTAGCTGAATAAAAAATAGATGAACACCCAAGGTCATGGCCACTTTTCAACCAGTCAGTTAAATGATGACCATACACTGATAAATCAATGTGGTAGAAAATAATGAATTTTTAGCCACAAATGACATTAATTAAAGAATTTAGTTCATTAAAGACCGTAAATCATGTGCTGAAATTAAAAACTTTGGAGGAGGTTTCATTTTTTCTCCTGATTTCTGAAGTGCGAGCGATGAAATATTTAATGGGCAAATTTTCTCGCCATAAATATGTTCATGAAAACCTAACTGTTAAATTTCAATGATGACGTTGCACATCACTGCTTGAAAGTTTAATTTTACTGGCGTCAGAAAAATAGAGTTATTTTGATCTTCTCTTTCGTTCATTCTAACTTCATGAATAAGCTTCATTTCTTCCTGGTGAATAAATCCAAAACAAGATGTATTATTTGAGCACAACATAATTTTTCATCATGATACAGTATTAGTCAGGAGAAATTTAATATAAGAAGATACACAATTTGGATGTTACAAAATTTCCAATTATAAAACAGTATTACTCCGGATAGAATTAATATTCGTCTTCTTTTACTTATGTAACGAGCCAAATGTGTATTAAGTAAATTTTTTAGAAAATCTTTCCACCAACAATGCTAAGTTTTCTCTGGTATGACATAAACACACATGATTTTCACAGTCCTAAAACGCCGTTCACCGCTTCGTAGCCAGGGAAATTCGGTCTCGACGGTTCCAAGATTTTTCCCTGTTTCTTGTAATTTTAATAAGTTAAATGTTAGAGCTTACATTTTTTCAATATTATTCTCATTAGTAATTAAAACTAACAAACATAAGGTTGATTTCACAGCATCACCCGAACAGCATTTTCATTGCCATAATCTACATTTCTTACTCATAGGTTAACTTTATGGTATTCAAACTTAATGGATAAGAACGTACGTATTAGAATATAGCATCCTTTGTGTTGACCTAAATTTGAGAACGCATTATTTTATACTCACATCGTAATTCTGAAGCATTTTCTAATGAAAACTGATTAGCGACGCAAGTTTGATTTCACTTTTATTGGTAGCTCGAAATTGTGGAAAAATAATCAGTTTAAGGAGCATGCACTTCGTTAGGGATAGCCCTTAGAAATTATCGCATAATGTGTTGTTACAGTTGCTTAAATATTTTTATTGTGAGTTGAATTAAAGAAGTCCGATGGACGTCGCTTTTTCTCTACCCTTGCGCAATACCGTCGAATGACATCCAATTCCGAATACACTTCGCTGAGTTTAGATAGAATGAGAAGCCGTTTATTCTCTTCAAGTTTTTGCATCGAATATTGATGATTTATATACTTGAGAATGTATGCATAATGCACAAGAAATGAAAGCACAAAATTAGGAAAAGAGAATTCGACATTGGAATTTTGAACTATTTGTACACAAAATGAATTAAATTACCTGTAAGATCACCACTTTCATCAATACTAATTTTTTTGCAGATCCCGTATGAAACAAACTTGGAGACTTGAATCATGAAGTTACTGCTATAGTAATTTTTTATCTTAACCCATCATTAATTCGAAACCTTGCAACACTCACTCAAAGCTTCAAAACTTCTTCAACTACACCTAATGAAAACCAGAAAAAAATCAAAGCACGAGTGTCAGGACGTACATCGGAACCCGGGCATCAACCTCTGCAAAGAAAAAAGCATAGAATATCGAAGTCACGATGAGTATATTAAACCATTTTTTACTCAGATCTTAGACTGTCTTCTTTCTAAAAGCGCTTTGTTTGCCGTAGTCGTACAGAGGCAAAGCGCCATACTTCGTACGAGAAGGAAGCGATAATTTAAAAACGATTTCTTTCGATGCGATTCATTTTTTGCAACAAGTAGCTCCTCTGAAAACGTAGAAAGCAGTCGAAGAAAATATAGGGAGACAATTCAACCCAATGTGTTTGCACTTCATCCATTCTTTACCACGATTAAAAAGCTGAAAAACCATTGGAATTACTATTCGATTGGACCATTGAATAGAAAATCATGGAACATAATAGAGTAACTGAAACAAGCAAAGTGATCTATTCGCAGATTGTCGCCTTGTCTCGTGCCGTGAGACACCGATCATGCCCAGGTCCCGAAAAATACAATTTACAGTCATCAGTATTCAAACAAGAAAAATGGAAAACAACTTATTTCCAATAAAGGTGACACAAAAAAAACACTGGGAAGAAAACAGTTTATTTCCAACAAAGATAACACAAAAATCATCATTGTCTTTTAAAACTTTTTAACATAAAGATCTTTAGTTGATTTACACACATGGATAACGTAATACCAGTGTCAATTGTCGAAAAAAATGATTGAAAGAAAAGCATGGAAAAGTCCATTCTCTCTGTTGCGTAATTCAGGTTTGATAATGCATAAAAATATAAGTCTATAAAAAGAACATAATACCAGTGGCGATGCGTTGTTGAAAACACTCATTAGTACGCACTTAAATTGAAATACAAGCTTAGTAACTAGAGATTTCAGGAGTTAATATTGCAAATAAAATGAGTGGATTTTAATAATTCTGTGTCTAAGACCATGAGATCAATATTCGGAACTATCAAGCGCAAACTAACGAACGCGATGTACATTCATGTTAACAAACTACATATTTCTAAACAAGGCCATAATACTAAATGTGGTCGTTTGATTTGACCTTTTTCCCCGAATTATTAGTAATATTAGAGCCAACATCTCCTCCTCATATTTCATGCCGTGTTGACGCTACTGTCTGATGGGGCATTATCATTGAAATCTTAAATATGTATATTAAGTTAAGAAACGCGGTGTCTATTACTGTCTACTGAATTACACTTATTTTTCTCTTCAAAAATTTTTTTCTTTAAATCTTCCCGGAATTCCGATTAGCCCTTGCACTGAAGAATACTGGAGATAGCCAACCCATGAAGATATCAAGACGATATATTTTGATCGCCTTCACTGCACTAGCAAAGACTAACTTTCCTGGGAGAAAGTTCCATATTCTAACAATTTCAAATGGAAAAAATTTGGATCCTGAACTGTTTTAAAATTTTCTCTTGCTAATTTCAGCAAGAGAAGCGAGCATTTGTAAGAAAGCTATTCATTTGGGAGAAGATTTAGCCAACCTGCGCAGTATAAAATGCATGAAAGTATACCTGAATGTGCATTTAAATCAAGGCTCACTTTCGTAATTTTATTTAATTGATTATTCAGCGTAACAGAACAAAATGAGAGAGCAAAACAGGACCAAAAATACGTATTACTTCTTCCCTTTCTACCTCTTATGAGCAATTTTTTGGAAAACAAATTCATCAAACATGGGAGCATAATACAAATTAGCAGTTTGGTATGCAATTCTTTATCTGTTCAGGAGAAATCTTCAAATGATTCGTTTTAACAAGTGTGTAGTTGACAAAATTATTCAGAGATACCGAAAGATAATCCACCGATGAAATCGCTTCCTCCACGCATCGTGACGACGTTCATCACAGCGCTCATAAAAAATGAACATCAAACGGACTTAAAAGTACAACGATCAGATATTCTATCATTGTGACTAGATGGAAATTGGAAAAATTACACATAAGCTCCACGTTTGCCGATGCATTAATTTTGATGAACGCATGACGGGCGCCGCTTCCCTAGTTCTGGAGATACAGGCATGAAGTTGATGCATAGATTTTTACGGCGCATTCGTTCATGATTTCACAGCAGAGTAATCCTATGCGAGAAGAAATAACGAATGTTTATTTGAGCACTTCATCTTTTGCTGTTCGATTTAAATTCATGAAATTATTAAGCCCATCCATCGATTTCAGAGACTTCTATAAAAGAGGCATGAAGCAATGGCTTGGAACAAAGTAATAACCAACCATACACAGTACACAGACTCACATTTATTACCGCTGATCTTAAACTTAGCTCCATCACTTTTTGAAACATTCAAAAATGCCCCTAAAGAGTAATTTCAGAAGTAATGCACGTACAATTCTGTTAAAATTTACGATATTTTTTTTCTGTTCGATGAGCTCTATCTTAAAATTCCAGTCGAACGCTCTCATTGTCTCTGAAACTTGGGTCGCATGCTCCGTTGACCAGACGGCGCTTGAAACGAGTTTCCTCTTGAGAGTATCGCATGTCACACCCTCCTACTTCGAATGCCTCGGGCTGGCCTCTTCCCTGCCTCTGGTCAAATTAGCCTGCCATTCAGCCGAGCTAAGAGGACTCTGTGTGCTGTGGGGCAAAGAAGCTCTCTCAGTCGGCAAGGTCGTAATTAACACCACTCTCGGGAGCACGCCATGCAAGACGGTCATTGAGATAGCAGGTACGTGCGTCCAGATCCATGAGAGAAACATCTTCATGAGAGAAACATCTTCATGATAGAAACATCTTCATGAGAGAAACATCGTCATGAGAGAAACATCTTCATGAGAGAAATATCTTCATGAGAGAAACATCTTCATGAAACAAACATCTTCATGATAGAAACATCTTCGTGATAGAAACATCTTCATGAGTGAATCATCTTCATGTGAGAAACATGTTCATGAGAGAAACATCTTCATGAGAGAAACATCTTCATGAGACAAACATCTTCATGAGAGAGACACCTTAAGCTCCTTTTCACTCCCATTCTATTATTGCAATGTCTTTTTCAGCTTTTGAACCTAAGGAGGGAATGATTGAGCGACATGCATGCTCAATCTGTGGAAGAGTCCCCCTCAAATCTTGTCCAGTGTTTTTTTTTTTTGTTGTTGTTGTTTTTGATATTATCGCCATATCGTACTTCGGTGAAAATACCACGAAGATCACACTGGAATTGAACAAAAGTTTTCCTTGCCCGAAGTGCGATGCTTAACCCATCGCGCCATGGATAAAAATCAACTTTAAAAGGGGAACAAAACAGGCTTATCTCGTCAGTTTGGTGGTTAAAGGAGGCGTCTTGTTTGTTTCTTTTTCGCTCGCTGATAAAAGACATGCAGCGGTTCGCGTGTTTAGCGTATTTGTTAAATGAATTAACATGTAATTTTTCCTATAATCTATAAAATTTAATCTAAGACCATAATCGTAGCAATGTTTGTTTTTGTACACGTGACGTTTTAAACATTCCAGATCGATATTACATTTTGAAAAGATATGAGAAACCACGATGAAGGATAAAATGAAGAGTCGAAAATAACTTTATCGAAAATAATTCAAAACATTACGCACATCTCCCGTAATGACGAATTGTTCTTGTGACTTTTGCTACGTACATGAGCACGGTATAATAAAGGAAATCAAAAAACTCATCGCACAATTTTAACCATCATCGCTCAAATATTTTTATTATTCCATTTACCTGGTCCTACACTCCGGCTAAAAAGAAAGGGAATTGTAGCGTGGGGGTAAGTAATAGTCATTTTCTTCTATGTTTTGTTTTCTGCTCGTCCTCTATTTCCAGAAAATAATTTTTCCAGTAAACGCAATGAATTCCTTCGAATGACCGTTCCAGTAAATGCAACCAATCTCTTCAAATCAATGACTATTTCAAACAGTAAAGCGAATTTTTTCAAATAAGTGGTCCAGAAAACAAGTAATTGCTTCAAATGATTGTTTCAGAAAACTAAAACCATAGCTTTGAATGACTGTCATCAAAAATAATAAAACAATTGCTTCAAATGACTGTTCCAAAAATACTAAGCCGATGACTTCATATAACTGTTCCAAAATAACTAAACCAATTGCTTCGAAAGATTATTTCAGAAAGGAAAAGCAATTACATCCGAAAACTGTCACAAAAATACTAAACCAAGTGCTTCAAATGACCGTATCAATAAGAAACTAGGCCTATTATTTCAAATGACCGTTTCAGATATAAAAAACATTCCTTCAAAAGACTGTCCTAATAATACTAAGCCAATTGCTCCAAACGACTGTTCCAAAACAATTAAACCGATAACTTCGAAAGACTGTCCCAAAAATACTGAACCAATTGCTTCAAATGACTGTTGCAGACGATGAGACGCCTACCACCTCGGGACCTAACGAGTCCACCACTGCCGTAACCAGTCCAGAGACCTCTGCTGACTGCTCGGGAATATTCTCGCAGCAGATGTACGGATGCATCGCCACCACGTCCAGCAAAGCTACCTGGAACGATTCCCGTGCGCTCTGCCAGTCGCTGGGAGCAGATCTCTATTTCCCGGACAACGACTTCGAGTTCTCCTTTCTAATGCAGTACTTGGAGAGCTCTGCGAACACAAAAGGTTAGTGTATAGAAATCTTGCAAAACGTAATGAAGAATATGAAAATACATGTATTATTTAATACTTTCTGGATAACTCAAAAGGTATGTTTATGGAAGTCTTGCAAAACGGATTAAAGAATCAAAAATTTTGTGCATCATTTAATACTTTCTCTATAGTTGTTATTCGAAAAAGAATATTACTGCTCTCTTGTGGATTAATAGCAAGGTGCTAATAATTCATTGACAGATATTGTGAGATTATAAAACGTCGTGCATCATTATAAACAGTAGGTGCAGTTGTTTAAATACGTTAAAAATTTTTCATCGGTGGACAATAAATTCCAGCCACTAACAATTTACTATCAAATACTAAAGAGGGGACCTCCATACAGCTCTACACCAACCACGAGCTTATAAGCAAAAACTTAGACGAAATTTCATGCTGTTTTAAAATAGTGCGAAGTATTACTGGAAAGGCATTCCATGTTACTCAGGGTACAATTATTAATTATTATTCTACAGTAAATTATATTCATTCATTTAAATGTAACGGGAGTGCATGGGTGTACAAGAAATTATACAAACAAGTAGAAATAATTTATAGTCAAAGACGTCATGATACCATAAGTATAAGTATTGAGCACGTACAATTTGCAACATTGTACATGGTCTCCTTGTCTGCCTCGTGTTTTCTTCGAGAAGAACTACTGAGCCTTCGCCAAAGCTTTTTTGACTTTTAATCCATTCCTCCAACTGAAAATCTTTCAACTCCTAAGTTTTACTACGTTTCTTGAATTACGTCAACTTTATGTTTTCAAAATAGCTAAGGTTTGAAGCGTACGCGCATGCAAATATAAAACTCTAGTGTCCGTCAATGGGACTTTTATAATTTTCTTGCAGTCCAGCATCATATGAGTGAGGGGTAGACAATCACATTTCTGCAGTATTTCTTTTGCGTCTATACGTGTAACCTATTACATATTGAATTTTACTAGTTTTTCAAAAGGCAAATGAAAAAAATTTAAGTTCTATCGCAATTTGTAATCAGCGATACTTTAATCAAAAAACACAAAAACGACTCGGTTAGTACCCGTATTTAAGAGATGTTCTCGGTTCATCTGATCTTTGATAAGGTCTCTTTTCGCCGATGCCTTACACTTACTGAAAGCCTCTAACATTCTCCTGAAACTCATTATGCACTGCAACAAAGACTCAGTATTAAAAGATATCTGTGAATTATCAGCATTACAAAACAAAATATTGCATTTGAACAACGGAAAGCATATGAATGAAACCATAAATTTATAAATTTGGTGCAAAAGAAAAATGTTAGAAATAAAAGAGCATGAATGTGAGTGTAAAAAGCATTGCATTGAAATGGTACATTCCGGGTACCTACCTGTCATAATTCAAAACGAACGTCTGAAACAAATTGTACAGCATTTAATCTACTTGTGGGAAAAAGATTGAATAAATCTAAGAACTATAATTTTAAAAAGATTAAACGGAGCAAAAAATTTTACGAGGACTTGACAACATTCAACGGGCATGAATTTAACAGGTTATTTATGAACGGTATATTTTTAGAAATGAACAAGGAGCCCATAATCACAAGATCTAGATGACCTGAAACTTGTCTAAAGTTGACAAATTGACTAGAATGTGACCCTAAATCATTGGAAAAAGCGTGATCTCTACCGCTAAATAGGATGAACGTGTTAATTGAGCAACTTTTCGTATACTGGTCAGCTTGTGCTCTGCAACCGTGGTCTATAGGTATACAGAGTACGTCTAGATCACCTGATATACTCAGATGCACAGAGTGCCCAATAAAATCTATAAGCTAGAAATAGTTAGACAAGAAAAGACAGCTTATCCTTAAAATTAAAGTGGGAAACAATGGTGTATATATAAATCAATACACTGCACAGTAGAATTTCACGCTATAGAAGTAAGGAGGGATTGATATCAAATTGATCTAGATGTGATTTTTCTGAACATGCCCTTAAGTGAGGTGTTGACAAATAGATCGGATTAGGAGATGGAGAGGATAAAACCCCAGACGGAGAGAAAGGCGTAAATTTCCCATCTAAAAAGTTTCTAAATTGTTTCTCGAACAGAAATATACAGTGACCATATTTCAGAGCAAGTGTTTCAGAGGGAATTTCTTTGTGAAGAGAAGTGTGAATCGAACCAATGCTGTGAGCCCATGAAGTTTGACAGCAATTCTCCTTGAAGCGAAATCTAACAATTACTATAAAAACTGGGAAAAAATTACGAAAAATCGATACTTCCAATTTATCAGAGATTCTAGTAACCAAGTGTTAAAATGCAACTTCTGTTGTACTTCCCACTCACGCGTAAATTTAATATTAAAATATTTGTTATTTGGGTATTGAAAGATTAAGTCCATGAGATTTACTCTAGAAGAATCAAATGTATCATCACCACTCTGGGGTAAAAAATTGGCATCAACTCACAAAGGCTCCCTCCTGTGAGCCATTTAGTCTCGCTCAAAGGTCAAAATGGCTCTTTACTCACTAATTCTTGCAATTTTATGTGTCTACATTCCACATAATTTACCGAGAAAAAATTCATTTTGCTGGAGAAAGCATTTTGAAAAATTATAATTCGGGTCCTACAGCATCGTCAATTCCGCCCTCACATTCGTACATCATTTCATTTGGTGAAAATCGTGATCCAGGGTCATTGTCAATTTGTTTTCAGGTTGAAAATGACCCTGGAGTTCGAAACGTACCAAAAATTTTATTTCATTGACTTTCCTAAATAAAAAATGATCTCATTTAAGGCATTTATCTTGGCACTTTTATTTATTATTCACATTTGCAGAAAGAAAATCACATATATATATATCCATTTGTTCAACATCCAGGCACGGACATGTGGCTGGGAGTGCACCGCCAGAGCAACAACCAATGGCTCTGGCTCAATGGTTACAGCCCGAATAATCATTGGAACTTTGGGTACCCGAACGATTACGATTGCGGCTATTCCTTCAAATACTACTTCGGAATCAAGCTGGCTGACGACGATTGCAACGTCTTGAAGTACGCAGTTTGCAGGCTGCGGTAAGGTTCTCTATCGTAGTTCTTTTCCGCGCTGTTCGTCGATTTTCTTTACATTACTTCAACGTGCAGGCCACACGTATACTATTACTTTAAAAACTATAAAAACCTGAAAAAAACTACAAAGAACCGATACTTTCAATTTATCATAGATTCTAATAAATTTCAAAGGTACAACTTCTGTTGTACCTCTCACCCACGTATAGATTTAATACTGAAATGCTGGTTTTAAAAAAATTTGCCTACCCGGGTCAGAGTATGCTCATTTATTCTGGCCCACATGTAAGTTTTTGAAGCAGAATATTCAAATAGTTCTAAGTGGTAATTTTGCTGAGGTATCTCTTGAGGAAAATGAGTTGTTTAGACCATTTGAAAATGGTTGTGTTAAAATGTTATTTTGAAAATATTTATGATAATGAACATGTTACATCGTACACCATAACTTTTTTTCATTTGTATCATTCTGTGTGACTCCATACAGCTGGTCAATATGATCAAGTCTAGCTTGGTTAACCAAGTTCTTATCCAAGCTTTTACTAAAACGTGACATACAGCTTTATTTAAGAGCGTGAAAGAGAGATGGACAAATCAAGCAGGCAGTATCTGTTTATTGCTATTTATTATTACCCAAGACGTTCTTGGAGGAAATTGCGATATCTTTTCCCTCGTGATAAGTTACATTTTCTTGAATAATAGATTTAATTTTCATTGGCGCAATTTTTTTTATTATGTAAACAAAAGTAAGCAGATGTCAAGTTTTTATTTCACTTAAATGATATCGATGTCACCATATACACATACAGGGTGGCGCATAAGTAACGCACCCTTATTTATAACCGCAATGTACACTGGGTATCTGTAGACAGGATTCGACATGTAAATAGACTTTAAGAGTTCCTCGATCGTTTGCAATTAACCCTATCGTTATACCTTTCATAGCTTGTTTACTATTAATTTTTTAAAAGGGTGCGTTACTTATGCGCCACCCTGTACATATATGGATGAAATTAAAAGTTCCATGTTGTTTCACTGAATTGTCGACTATGTTGTCCGTGTACTTTAAAATAAAAAATTATGTTTAATACTGGAACATTAATTTATTAAAATGATGTTCGGAATGCCAAATTAACTTTCTGACTCGAATTAGTGTTTCATATGTTTCCTATTAATGTGAAATATTGATATTCTGGAAGGGAATTGAGTGGAATTCGTTGAAAATTTGAGCTTTGAACTTTTGAACCTCGTAAATTTGAACCTTGTTCACTATGAAGCTTCTTACTGTAAGTGATGATTCAGAAGAGGATATAAAATTACTTTTTCTCTAATGTTCCGGAGCCAAGTTTCAAGATAAATTTTACTTAGGAGCCTTCACAGCACTACAAAGAATTTTAAAGGATGCTTAATGACCATGTCTGTGGTACGAGTTTCACCAGTGCGCAAATACAAGAATATTTTAATCGCGGGTACTATTAGGATGTATTTTTTGGTCATCCACATCTGTAAGATTTAAATATTCAAGGAAAATATCGAATCCCGTCATTTTTTACGAGCTGTGTACACTATAGTCCGTATATAAAGTCAGTCCTTTGACTCACTGTCTCTAAAGGAGATTTATCGCCATCCCTGTCCAGGTCGAATATATATGTCCTAAAATAGAACTAAGGGACAAAAATATATTTATTTAAGGGCTAAGTATTTTCGAACCACTTACCCCGCCTATTTTTATACATTTTGTTATATGCAGGCATGAAAATGTGTCTCAGCAAAAACGCTCATCTATTTCTCTTGGATGTTCATGTTGCACAGTGCTATTTCGTAAATTTTGTTAACCAACCCTTTATCATTGCCTTGAAAAAAATTTTCTATGATGGTTTGATTTCAGTATGATATTCCTGAAGTAAACATTTCAGTAAACATTAAAGCAGTCATGGAGTAAACATTTTCACTTCGATTGCTGCACTACATACTTCTAGAATCAAATTGCTTAACTGTAAACCGTTTGTTCCACAAGAACTGTTATTTGTTTTCGCTCATCATATTTTCAACAACATTGATCGCAATTTTCAGTCGTGAAGGCGGCATTTAAATATTAACAACAAACATCGGCATCTACGGATGCTTTATTTCCAATTGAAGCATGATACATATCACCTTTTACATTGGTTTTTCAAATGCCTTATAACTAACACCAGGACGCCATGACGCTTTCCCCCGGTCAAGACCGGTACCCATTTCAGACACCTGGGGAGAGTGGGGCCTTGTGCTTAGAATTTTTCTCCTAGACCCAACAGAGAAAATCGCCACCAGCGCCGAGACTCGAACCCGGGTCTCCCCGCACGGAGTCAGATCCTATACACACACGGCTATGGCGAGCAAGTTCAACATGCAACTCAAATTTAGAGTCAATTGTAGAAAGCCTTTTTTGAAAACAGCAAACATGAACTGGATCGTACCTTCATTTAGCTTTGAATAAGTATTTATGAAAATTGAGTTTGTGGCTACTGGTCGGTCAGCAGCATTGTGAAAATCCCCTTCGTGTACAGCCGGTGGCTCACGTCGCAGTCAAAGTGTTAATCAAGGTTAAAATTATGCTTCTCAAAGGGTTGCTCTATTAACGGTTCAACATTTTCTTTCTAATCTGTCAGTGGAGTGTTTTAGGTTTTTAAAAATTTTTAACTCACAGAAAATTAAGAGAGTGTAGTTTTACTGCATAACTCTTAGTTAGTTCAACCACTGGCATAGTTATGGTGACCTGTTCCCCAATTAGATGTAAGGGGCCCTAATATTGGGAATTTTTAAAAATCAATGGATTGCATTTTTGTAACAACTCTTTAACAAAACACTGTTTCTCTTTTTTTCTTGTGAGGAACTTAGTGGTGTTATAAGCCCTTTATAATGTTAATTCAACGATTGAAATCAATATTTTTCTGATATATTCTGTCCCGAGCTATAAGTAGCGCGTAAAAAATTGTGCTGACTATCGGTCCTGTTGCTTAAAGATTAATGAAAAATAAAATGACTAGTGTGCACCACTGCTTACTTTACTAGTGTGCACCACTGGTAGTAGTCAAAAATAAACTGGATTCAATATTTTCTTGAATAAATTTTTCAGATATGTATGACAAATAAATATACTCGTCTCCATCCTAATAGTACCTGCGATAAAAATATTCTTGTACTTGTGCACTGGTGAAACTCTTATCTCAGAGACGGGCATTAAGCATCCTTGTGTGCGTGACAGGGAAATAGAAGAAGCGAACACCAAACAAATATATAACCATATAAGTAAACTAACACACCAATGGTACTATTAGGCAAGATGCTTCTTACACGTGTTCATTCTTGTCTGGAAGATTCTGATCAACGCAACTCGTGATTCTATCTCAAGTCCACTCTGTGCGCATTCTTCCCTCAGAAAGCACGCACGAGGATTAGTTAGATAAATGAATGACCAAAAGATATAGCTACCAAGTCCAAGCTAGCTCAAGCGGGACGCTGAGTGATCAAAATCACCGAACACCAATCTTGTTAGGACAACGTGTGTAGATAGACTTGACTTGTGCTACCGAGTAACGCCTGTCCTGTTCCTGATGTCAACTATACTTTGTTACAATATATCACTGAAACCCATCAAGACTTTTTCTTCCTGCAATAAGAGCAAGGAAATCAGTCAAGACTTTGTCTTGCTGTAAGTGGGGTTTCTTGTGAAGAGATCGCCTCTAAAACCCTGGGCCCAAACATGAGATTTGAAAAAGCGCGACCATTCAAATTTCAAAACGATACTACTCATCAATTAGCCCCATTCGATGAACATTAATGCATTTACACGTCATGTGACCTACTACTCTCTGATTTTCGTGATCAATGTTCCAATATTATTTGGCTTTTTCAGAAAGATAAATTGAAGCGAGGAAGCACTCTGTAGGGTGCGTTGGATTTCTTGTGGCCGCCGGAGTTCTTGTGGCAAAGAGCGCTCCTTTCACATGAAGGATCTTAGATAAAAATGGAGAGCTTTCCATAGTTCCCCATTCAGTGCATGAAATGGGTTCCGGCTTGACTGACGGATGCTGTCTTTGGGTCCTGACATCAATTGTAGGGAAATTGGAAAAATAAACAAAAAACCATATGTGAAATGACATGTGTCAATTTGATTACGATAGAAAATCCTATATCGAATGCACCCACCGAACAAGTTGCAATCGTACCGAGTTCCAGCGAGCGACGAGCCTGAAGACTTTTGACGAAAATATCTTCCATCAAGTAGTTCTTTCTGAAAAGTTAGTAGGTACTGAATGGAACGCTAGTCGTGAACGAAAGTCAATCACGCTAGAGCAATACTTTCTGCTTTACACTGCAAGAGAAAGTATAAACTGACAGAACATCTCGATGGGCCTCTTACTGTTTACGAAATGTCAGCAGTGGACACCAAACTCATCCTGCACATGCGCTGAACTTCTCATTTTCTCAACAACCCTTTTCATATTTTTGACTCAGGGAGACTCTTTTGTGCCACTATTATTACCATGAAAATATCATAAATTCGTGGCGTGATAAAAAATTTCTCCGAGAGTCTTTTGATTGGCATACTAGTCGATACGTAGGAGTGGAAGTATATTTCTGAATGTCAACCTCGTTGCCTTAGACGCAAAATTATTTTAACCCACCCGATTTATTTTCAAAAATAATTCCTAATACCGCAAGTCCCTGGGTTCGTATTTCAAAGTAAGTGTGCACTGAAACGAGTGTTTTCAACAATGCATTATCATTGAAATTATGTCACTTTTCTAATTGTAGTTACATATATTATTAAATCTAGATTGAGCAACAATAGGAATACATTGCTCTCAATCATTTGGTTCGACTAGTGATATGGGTATTACGATACTCATGTGTGTGTCCCAACTCAATCATTTATTTCGACTAGTTACATGGGTATTACGAAACTCATGTGTGTGTGTGTCAACTAAGGATCCTCACTTTCAGATATTTTAAAAATCAATAATGAGTTTTTTGTGTGATCTTCATTGAAAATAAAGTGTCTTTCTGTTTTTCTTTCTTTCTTTTTCCTGCACTGACCACGTAAGACGTATAAACCATGTACAAAGTGTTCATTATTTTTCATCAAATTAATGGTCCTCCTTTATTTGTTCTCACTTACATACTAAGCATTCGAATTTTAAGCAGATAAATCGTTACAAGATGTGATATAGTGAGATAAAATTTCGTTTCATGAACTAAACTAATGTCACTAAAATCACTTGATAGATTAATGTGTTAAACAACAAACGTATATTTTGTAAAAAACCTGCTATATGTTGTATACTTAATTTAATAATAGATTTTAATAATATGACCAAAGAAATTCAAATAAATTTCTAATATTGATTCAAATTTTATTTTTAGGCGATTCTAGGGTAATTTTAAATTCGCTCCAGAATGTTTGCCCGCTGCTAGCCTCCTACGGAATCGCATGGCTCATTGAGTTAAATTTAGGCCTAGGTAGTACTTGTGAGTTGCGAACTTTTCATTCTTCAAAATGACTGGAAGAGCTGGTAAGTAAACAATGAGTTTTATGATATTCTTGATGTCTGTATGTGTTGAAAATATGATAGTATAAATTTTGCGTTATTTGACCACAAAGTAGCTTAGTCTTCCTGGTGTTGTGATTGCAGGGTCTGGTCGATGTTAGAGTCCAAGGATTGTTTCTTTGTCTCCTGCGCAGCAAAAAGTCATTAATTTTTCAATGTAATTCCTTATGTTGACCCATAATCGCACACTTTCATGATATATGTGCTAAAGAGGAACAATATTGGTTATATTTATGAAGCATTCCAGAATTTATGAGAAGCTGACATCTTTGACTACAAAAATAATTTTCAAAGTACCCACGTCTTTTAAATTGTTCATGGGTGATTTTAGCCTATATTGTTTGAATTCACTGGTACTGTAAATATTTATGTTTTCAGTGGAGCATGTTTGTAACATATGTTATTGCTGTCGTTATCTCAGATATTTGATGAAAAATGTTCAGGAAAGTATTTATTTCATAGTTGTGTATCATTATTAATTACTACCTGCTTAAATTTGGATGTTCTGTAGGGTAGCAGAGGCCAAATGGCACATTTATTGAAGCAGCATGATTAAGGGTGGGTAAATGGAGGAGGATTATTAAATCTCTCATTATGTAACCTCAGATAGAAATTTTAGTTAACATGATATGTTGGAATAACCAGCATTCTTCATTTACCATGCAGCCATTTTTTGTAATAAAGACTTTGAAGGTCATACTGCATGCCTACAAAACATTTCAACCACCCTTGCAAGCTATTGCTTGAATTCCAAGTGGGCTGAATATTGAAGTGAAGACAGTAAAGTTGTCCTAAAGCTTTCTCCTACACGTGTCACAATTATGTTGACACTCTTGAATAAGAATAGTTTGTATGTCTGTTGTAAATAGCCCATAATATGCACTTCGTTGAACAAGCTAAAAATTTATGTCTTTGCCTCTGAACTGTTTTGAATAATATTGAAACTTTGATTTCTTGGAAGACAGGTTGTAATTTTAGAATTAGAGGACATAATTCATTCTAATTGTAAAAATGCTTACTTCTCTCAAACATTTAATTTTTTCTATTGTATGATAAGTTCAAATCCTTCAATATATTTTGAGTCACTGACACAAGTTTAATTTATAGTTTTAAATTATAATGTTTATAGCTAGGAAATAATTCTTGGATTTTCAAATTTTTGATGGTTGAGTTCAGCTTAGTATTTGAGTATTTAAGCAACTTGAGCAGCAACATTAAATGGTTATCTTTCATTGATCTATGTCTGAACAACATTGAATGTACTACTTTTGTTCTAAAAATTATAATTTTATTCCTACAGGTGGTAAGAAGAAGCCGCTGAAGGCCCCGAAAAAGGACAATAAGGATCTTGATGATGTAAGTTTTCATTAAATTTTTGGCAGTGTGATGTGCCCTGGAAATAATAATTGGAAGTCTTTAATATTAAGTACAAAACTTCATCTGATGAAATTTTATGTTTTTTTCATTGTTTTGTATTGCTGTTCTCAAGTGTAATAATACTGAAATTAAACAACAATGCAAAGGGAGGTCCAAAGCAGAAAGTCAGGTGTTCTTTTTCTTTAAATAATCTAGCTTTTGCTTCTCTCAGGCCCATCTTTCTTTGGTATATCGCTGTCCAGTTTTCTAGGGCCTCTGACTATCTTTAATTTTTATGGTGTTCCATTAACTACTTCTCAATTTGCTGTTTCAGTGGAATGTGTGGGATGATACTTTGTGTGTAGGTTATGCATTTTCTAAACCATTTTTTATACCAAATGGTGCCTTCATCTTTCCTTTCTTTGGAACACCTTAGTTGTGGTTAGGAAGTTTCAACCATACTTATCTAATATCATTTGTGGTTGTATGATGTGCTCTAAAAATGATATGAGTTCTTTAATATTATATGTACTAGGTTCCATCTAACATAATTTTAGGCATTTTATATTGCTGTTCTCAGTTACATTACTATTGAAGTCAAATGACAATGAAAAATTTAAATGAGTAGAGGGGCAAGGGGGAATTTCTGAAAATCTGGGTGTATTTTATTACAAAAACTTGTAATTAGTTTCATTTGAAGAACTCCTTGTTCAATTTTTTGTCAAAAGTTTTGAAAATTTATTATTTTGGAACATTGTGCATTAGCTTTTTAATGAGTTTGTATGTGAATTTTCACCTGGCACACCCTGTATGTGAGTCACAAATCTCTGCTTGCCTACAGGAGGACAAGGCTTTCCAGCAGAAGAAGAAGGATGAAGCCAAAGCCATGAAGGACATGGCTGCCAAAGCAGCTAAGGGTGGTCCCTTGGGTAAGTCAATAGTCTTCCTTAAACTCTCCTTTCTACGTTAGCAGTGTATTGGGACATATGTTTATCACTAGGTAAATTGCTCAATTTTGCACAAGTATAAATGAGCAGGATTTTAAGTGTTTCACTACCATTTTTTTAAATGTATATTCATTTGTGAATGAGAAATGATATTGTGCAATCATTTTTCTTACAATTCTTAGAAAAAATAAGAATGTTTGCAAGCTGTTAAGTTCATTTTTCAATTCTGTTACTTGAAACCCATTTTATTCAACTTAAGCAACCACTGAAATGTTGTCAACTACTTATTGTTCATGTTGGGCTCAGTTAATTGTGTTTGAATTTTCCTTTGATTTGTAGCTTGTGTTTTAGATTTTAGGTGTCCTAGCATTGATGAGAAAAATTGTGCTTTTACTCTAAATTATATTTCAATGTTTTTAGATTATTATAGCATAGCTCGATTTTGTCATTGATATGGATTTGGCATATTGATTCACCCATTTTGCGCTAGTGGTCTGACATACCTTTAGTACCAAAAAATGTTTGAACAATGTATCATCGAGTAGCAAAACTTTGTCATTTCAGTTTCCAGCGTGATTGGGAATGGTGAGCAGTGTGCGTTTGTGCTGGAGGCTGCAAACATAAAGATTCTGTGATAGATTCTCAACACCAGTTTTGGGCTAACTTTGGTTTAAGTCAATACGGAAGAGTTGCAAACTGATCAATTGTGTATTCAGAATTTTCAGCAAACCTCTTCTGTAGTAAAACAAAAATCACCTGGTAGACCTTGCAACGTTTGACCATTCCACTTCCTGGTGTCACGGTGAAACGTGGAGGTAATGGAGATTAAGCTATAAATTCATAATAACTTCTTTTATTAAAACGAACGTTAAAGAAACTGAGGTTTTAGTTTTCTTCAGCTGTAGTGTTTGACGCTCATGAGAAGTCTCTCATTTTTAAACATGTTTCAACAGCTGATGCAAATGGAACTGAAGAGTTCATTCTTTTGGAGGGTTTAATTATTTTCATGAGAAAATGTGCTGTGTTTATTCTAAAAGCATTTGTATCATTGAAAATCCAACGTATATGTGCCCTAATGCAATTGGTTGCTCATAGTGATTAGTGTAAATACAGCCAATATTTAGTTATGGCTTTCAAACTTGTCTTGCACGAAAGTTTGTTCCGAGCCTAGATTCCTATGCGCCTCAAATATTTCTAACTAGGCAGCCTCCTGTTTTGTTCTGTTAAATTAACTCTTTGACCGCAACGTGAGCCACCGGTGGCCATGGAGGAATTTTCATAATGCTGCTGACCGACCAGTAGTCAGAAACTCAATTTTTATAAACAAGTAATTAAACGTGAATGAACACACGATCCGTTTAATATATTGCTATTTTCAAAAATTTCATACAACAATCGACTTAAAATTCGAGTTGAATATTGAACTTCAGTTTAATCAATTGCTGTCAAAGTGTTAGGAGACATATTGTGCTGACGAGGATGTCCGGGCGCTGATTTTATTTTCTTTTCAGTTTCTGGTGGCATAAAGAAGAGCGGCAAGAAGTGAGCCATGGAGCTACCCACTTTTCCTTCATCTTCATCCTAAGAGCTATCTAATAAACTAGGGGCGAGACTTTATAAATAATGGTTTTATTACCCGGTTGGTGGTATGAACGATATCCGGTGTAAGCGAAAAATTAAAGCTTAGGAAAGTGGTATGGTAGTAGTATAAACTTATGTTTGCAATTAATCGATTCTTGGAAAATTAAGTATTTAATTTAGTTAGCTCTGTGCGATAGTGACTTGGAATTGATAATACTAGCTCTCTCAGAGAGGATGGGCTGAAAGTAACTATCTTTTTTTGCATTTTGGTCACACACCGATCATCGGAAATACGCAGAATACTTGAGTAACTTTCAAGGGTTGGTGCTTGTTTTCGTCGGCGATCCTTGTGGTAGTGCCGCTCATTTGAGAAATGCGTAACACCCAAGTTACACACAACGAGACGTGCTGATAGTGTCTTCTCGTCACCGTTCATCAAGAATATGCAGAATACCTAAGTTTCGCATAACGAGGCATGCTGATGGTGTCCGTTTTCATCAACGTAGCTTGTAGAAGTGGCGCTCCTTAGTGGCTGCCCACGCAACCCACCACTAAATTAGCAACGCCAGCAGGACAACTGCCACCCGGTCTGTTGCATCAACTGCCTCGAGTAATGAAACTTTATGTTCGTTAACATGACAGACATTTAACGTGAGAACTAGAGCGAAGTTAAATTAAAGAAAGGGTTTCAATCTGACAAATCATTTGAAAGTCTTCTTGTTTGGCCTCAGAGACCCGGCTAGCTTGTCAAGTCAGGTGCAGTCATTCGAAAAGAAACCTCATAGTTGGACCGAGTTAAATCAATGAAATGATTCGTGTGTGTGGCTGAATAGTATTATACATCGTTGATACCGTCATAGAATTGACAAAAGTTGTGTGGTGATCCTCAAAAAGAACATCGCCAAAGAAATCCGCCAACATTCTTTTATACTCGCGGTGGTACAGTGGTTTAAGGGATCGGCCTTGCATGTTGGAGGCCCGGGTTCGTATCCCGGCACTGCGCGGCTATTTTCCCCGTTGGTTATAAGGGAGAGCTCAAGCACAGTACCCCACTCAACCCAGGTGTCGGAAATGGGTACCGGCTTCACGGGGGAGCCGTCATGGTGTCCTATATATAGTGTTAGTTATAAGACATTTGAAAAACCAATGCTTAAGATCAAATGTATCAGGCTTGATTGGAAATAAAGCATCCTAAGATGCCGATGTTTGTTTAAGGCAAAACTGACTCGTTTTCTAAGACCTCGGACGGGGATCTGTTTCGAAAAAGATAAGTCTTGCCATGAAGAATTTACTTTGATTGTGAAGCACAGGGGCTTCTCCAAGTTATAAAAACGGCCCGGGAAACAATACAAAAAAGCCGCTTATATCTTCCTCCGCTTGAACCAATACCTTATAGTGTCTTGCATCGTGTGATAATCTTTCTCGTTCCTGAATCATGTGATCCAATGTATTAACTATTTTATGTCAGCATGTTATTTGTAGAGAACTTCGGAAATTGTTTTGAGAGAAAGCTAGTTACTAGGTAATTTTCGAAATGTATGCTCGAAGAACTCGTTTCAAATTTTAGCATGTTGCCCATATAGTTTCAAATGTAAAATCATTTTCTTGCGTCCAGCTTTCAAGCAATCAAAACTTACCAGCAATCAAAACTTCCAAGGGCATCGATGGCTGCCGCAAAATCCAACGCTTATGTCCTCCAAAGCGTTCTTCCTCAGTAGTTATAGTACAGTATTGATAAGCGTTCTGAAACACCCTAACCTACGAAATAAATTTTGGATACTATTCTCTCATTATTTTGTTCACCCCTGCCCATGGTTTTTAGTTTACTTATGGATTTTTTAATTGTGAAATTTCTTTATAATGTCATTCATAAAATCAATGGGAAACACTTTCTATCATAAGATCAACAATTTTCCTCTTTCAGATAATCCATGAAAATATCTCAATCTTTCACTGCAGTAAATCTTTCTCAATCCCTCAACATTCCTTGTCCAAAGACGCTGAACAGATTCGAGTAGGTCCAAATAATCACAGTATTTCTGATAGAAAAACCCCTTCTGTACACAGTGGAGAGACCTAATTATTTACCACAAGCGATACAGAAGTAGATTGTTTCTCAAGTCTAGTACAATGGTCAAATTTTAGTACATATATTATATATGAGTTTACATATTTGAGTACTTGTGGGCCCGAATGAGTTCAGCGACTTCTAGGGCACGCCAGGTAAGGTCATGTGGGTCTCAGAAAGAGCTATCATGAATAATGGGTATGGGCATACAGTTATATTACAAGCTACTTGCCAAGATTCCTACCACAGCGACTATTTCCCTCACATGCATGTTGAATTTTGATTTGAGTTCACAGTAATTTCAAAATTACAGCAAGATTTTTCCAGTTCAAATCGATATGGCCCGAAAAATAATTATAAATGATAGTTTACCATATGTTTCAAAATTTACCTTTTCATCTTGATATAAAGGTTTCATGCTATTATTAAAAATGACTATGTTATGTTCTTGTAATCAATTTGTGAAAGGATCATTTTTTTGCTGCAAATTTATAAAAATTTTTATCCACAACTACGGATATTTTGTGGGAAAAGAAAAAAAGTGAGGGAAAAAATGAGATCACAATTTCGCTTCTACATAAGAAATTGTAGAGTGGGAAAAGTTTTGCGCAGGTAAATGTACTTTTTCTTATGTTCGCACAATTACTTTTTTTTATTGCAAAAATCAAAAATTTTTAACGGATAAAATGTGTTCAGAATTTAATTTTACAAATCTGTAGTTATTTTCGTTCCTCTAGAAGCAATAGAATTGTGAACTGTGAAATTTGAAAAATTCGGTAAATTAGGTAAAATACAGGGTAGTAGATCCCCTCAATAACACTTTATAGGTTGTATGTGATGAAAATTCACTTTTGAACATCAATGTTTTTTGTCTTGTTTTGTAAAATAAAATTTGTAATATTTTAAATTTCATATATATAAAAATATTATTTTTCTTACAATATACGTACAATATATATTTTTTTAAGATTGTACAATTTTGACAGGAAAAATGTTAATCACCTAGTTTGGATATTTTTTTTAGAATGTCCTGTTTTTACTTATGTAAAATGATTAACAGTTTGAGCAAATATTTTCTGTGTTGAAATTGTAAAATTAGGAGAGTTTTTTTATTACAAGGCAATTTCTTTTAGAAGAAAATTCAAAATTTTTTAATGCAGAGCATAAACCTTTAAAAACAGCAATCCAAGTTACAACAGACACATTTTCTAATCGTTTTTTAATTTTTTTTTCGTCTCTGCCATATAATTGCTAATGTATGTATTTTTCTTTCAGAAACTAAAATCAGATACTAAACAGCCATGCCTAGAGGAAAAGGTTCAGCTGAGTTATCTAGTTTCTTAAGAGGCAGAATTGTAGGACAATCTGATGTAGGAGTCAGTCAGCGCAAAATTGCTCAAAACCTAAACATTCCTCTTGCTACAGTAAATAGAGTAATTATTGAGTTCAAAACCAAAGGAAAAGAAGCTGCATCACCACGCTCTGGACGACCTGGACCATCGGAAGGATGTCTTAAAGCTGTTCAGCAGTCCATGGAGACCAATCCAAGAGTGAAGACTTCTGAAGTTGCTAAAGCCATTAAAATGAGTCGAAGAACAGTTGTGAGGTACCTGCATAGACTTGGTTATCATGGTATGTAGAAAAAAATTACCTAAATCAGTCTCAAAATGTTGTGTTAAGTTGTTGGAATATGTAATATTTTAAAATTTATAATAATAATAATTCATAACTCTAATTAATAATTTGGTATTACAATGCATAAATTTGATAATCAAAACAACTAATTAGTAATTAAATTTTTTGTGTGCCATCTGTGCTGATCATAGTTACACATTTTTCATCTCACTAGAGCCTAAAGTTTAATATCCAGGTTAAACACTTGTAACTTACAACAGTGTTTTTATCATTTTTGTTGTTATTCTCATTGAATATCATTTTTAATCTGGGAATTTAAAATGTTTTTTCATGGACTGGGGGTGAGCATTACTTAGTTCCATAGCCCAGTATTTGGTAGTGATTGAATTCACCTCTTTATGCAAAAAAGTGTTGATTATAACACAACTATGCAAAATAAATATTCATCATTGCTCAACAACTGATTACATTAGTATTCTTAACTGCACAACAACTAGGTGTTATAAATAGTCATTACAGTACAACAATGGAATATAAAAAGTATTCAATTTTACACAACTCCTAGGTGCAACAAGTATTGAAGAGTACAACAACTGAGTATGTAACTATAGTAAATAAGGAAATATTCATTGCTGCATAACAACCAAGTGTAACAATTATTTATGACAGCACACACTTTAAATTTGATTATCAAATTTTTTACTTACTTTTTTCACCTTCTAGGACAAATAAGCAATGAAAATTAACTGTATTTTGCAAGGATGTATTGTAATGTAATAATATTATAAATGGTATAATTAAAATGGGGTAAAATTTATATATAGTATCCCTAATTTTATTTGTTTTATATATTTGTTTTTCACAGATCTGTACAGTATACTCCGTATCACATCAACAATTTAAATTTTTTGAGTCAAATAGCAAAGATAAGGGGTTTCTCGGGAGTTAGCCCCGTTGGTTATAATAACTAAACCTGCCGCTAGGTGGCGCCACGTGTTTTAAGCTTAACTCGACGCAAGAAAAACGGATACACCATCCACGGCTCTGTATCACTCACCCAACCCAACCAAACCAACCAACCAACCCAACCCAACCCAACCCAACCCAACCCAACAAGTAAGACAATTATTTTTAATTTTTAATTTTTCCGGTGAATCCGGTTTTCTCGCGTCGAGTTAAGCTTAAGACTAGTGGCGCCATCTAGTGGGAGGTTTAGTTATCGAATATTTCACCAACGGGGCTAACTCCCGAGTTAAGCCAAAGATAAAATATCAATTTTGAAAAGACATGAAGTATTTTACTTAATAGTTGAAAATTTTGCCTTTTGTTTGCAAATCTTTGATGCATGCTTATACCTGTGCAAGTATTCTAGCATTTTTTTGAATGAAATAAGCATTCCCAGTGGTAAGGCTTCAGATTTTTTTAAATTGTGAAATTTTGTGGAATTAAGAACTCCTTTTTGTATGTGGAAAACGGAATGGATTGAGAGTGAAGCCCTAATTTTTTTCTAGTGAGGAATTGTTAAAAATTATAAAAATTTCTTAATATGTTTCTACTGGCATAGGTTTTTATTTCAAATTGGTATTGTGTAGTTCATAGTCCTCATAATATCTGATAAATCAGAACTCCTACCCAGAGGTTAAATGTCATAAGGCTTGAAAGTTACTCTAAAGATTAAAGTGAATTATGGTGAAAAATTTCAATATTTATATGCTTTCATTATTTTGTTTCTGAAATCTTCATTTTTTCAGGTAATAAGGTGTACCTAAAGGGACCAAACAACAATAATGGAGATAATACTGATGTGAGTTTATATTATTCTGATAATGGCCACACTTTGGGTAAAGATTCATCATAGCAAGCTACTGTGCGCTATAGCAGAAGTATGCTGTGTAGTAACTCAAATTACTTTAAGCCAATTTATTTCATGAGATAGGTCAAAAAAGTGTCTCATTGTGAGTGCAAGTTCAGTAATATGTTCTATTTTCTTCTTACTAGCTAACTAATTGAATGTCCAGTTTGTTTTGATCTTAGAAACGTTTCTCAGTACCTTCATGAAACTGAGGTAATGTGGTTTTTTCTAGCTTCATTTGAAATTTAAATGAAGCTAAATTATTCAATCATGTATAAACATGAAATCAGTTACCGTATAAGGATAAAACTTGAAATGTCTATTGACTTATTTGTCAAAGTGTATAATTTTGAGCTTAATAATGCATCTATTGCTGCAGAGTCGGTTTATGGAGCAAATTTTGTTTAACATCTGTTGTCTGATTCTATTGCAGTCTATGCACTTTTTTTAGGTGGCATTGCAATAATTTTTAGATTCGATAAAATTCATTTGATTATTTCTTAAATTATAATTCATCAAAAGTAGTTATTGTCATACAGTCGCTGATTGAGCAGACTATTCACGCTATACTTGTAAATGGCTACTGTAGTAAAATATTGATGCAGTTAATGTAGCCTCTGTGTATTAGTTTTTCTTAATTTAAGTGCAAGTTTAGTAGTCACTCCAATTTATATCTTTATGCATATGTGTTGTTAGTTTACTCTATTTAAAAGTGAGCTGGCATTTTTGCTTGCTAGTAAATGTGGAATTTCAAAATAGTTTTTCTACCTATTTTGAACAATTTCTATTTCCAAGTGAGTGCTTCTTTGAGTGTAAAACCAAAAACAGGTTAGCGTTTTAGCATTGCTTGTATAAAGGATGCAAAGATAAAATAACTTTTGCTATTTCCAGGATGCTCTGAAGATGGAATTGGAGTCCTTACGCAAGCTCAATGCTGGTCAGCCTGAGCCCTTGGAATACACAGCCACATATCCTCATCTCCTGATGCCGCCGTCTTCTCAACCTGAGCTTGTAAGATCAGAATCTTCAGACCCTAGAACCTCTTTGGTTTGTTTATGAATAAACATATGCTGATTGGCAATTTATTCTGATAAATAAATTGTCAGTAAACGAACGTAGTAAAGATGAACGTGGAATAGAGAGTGAACCCCCCTCCGAGAAATACTATTGCATCTATGAGAATTAGCAATTAGATTTCCCAGGAGAGAAATGTGAGGTCTTGAGCTGAAGGTTAGGTCCTTTTGTTCAAGTAATTCAGTTTTTTTTATTGTGTGAGGAACAATTTTTCGGGGGTTTACTCCTATCCTTTTTTTCAACCCCAACGACTTTCTTCTTCAACCTTTTCATTGCTTCATGAACTTACTTCCTAACTTACTGTTTCTGTGCATAAGAAATTTTGTGTTGAAACACCTAATGCATAGATTTTGTGTTACCTTAACTCCATAAAATCATTCCTTCTTCCCTCTTTTTGGAACACCTTTGTTATGTTCAGGGAGGCATAAACTAACTTATCTAATCTAATGATATTTAAATGTTCATAATTTTTCATTAAATAACTGAAGTACTATGTAGCACTTTCCACCTTCACACTGTATCTAAAACAAGGTGCGCTGATTCTAAATCTTTTGTCGCGTGAGTTGTACATCACAGAGCTTGTCGATGCAGACCGCTTCATTCCATCAAATTGTTTAAATCAATCTAGGTGCAATTCAAGGCGAGGGTCGCGTTTTCAGGCCAAGGTTTTTGGATTTTGACCTGTTTTCAATTCAAATTTTACCCTAAACATCACATCACTGTATTTGGTAACCATACTAAGTTTCGTTGTCATATGCTGAAAACTCTATCTTTGTGGTAAAATTTTATCTTAAAAAATTGATTATTTTAGCCAGAAAAGTCCACTCGGTACTGTGGGTAAATCTATTTTTAGCGGCGTTCAAATAATTTATTCTCATAAATGTTGTTCAAAAGTTAGCATGTCTTTTTCAATTCGTGTGAAATACGTTCTTGAGTTAAATACTTTACAATAGCTTAAAATATTTTAAATTGTCTCCATCACCTTGTTTACATTAACTCTTAGTTTTTGTCGTATTTCTTCATTAAATGTTTGCTATATTGCATCATCATGGGCAGGATGTACCCGCGTTTCCAGGAAAACAAGAACAAGAGGGAGCTGAAGGAAGAAGCGAAGGCAGTGCAGGATATGGCTCGTGAAACTTCGCAGTGTGATCCCATGACCTAATAGAATGATTAAAACGTACTGCACAAAGGGATGTTCCGAAGTGTGCTTCCACTTCTGTCAACAACGTTTTTAATGGACCAAGAAAGTGACTTGCTCAATTGAGGCCATGAGTGAAATTTTATGCTGAACAACCTCCTGCAAATTGAAAAATTCATTGTTATTGGTTCAAAGTTTATCGAATTTTACTTGTGAAACATTGGCGTTTCATTAATTTTCCACTGAATAATTTTCCGTCAGTGACTCAGTTCTACGCATAATATCCCACATTACTCGCCAGGAAGTATAACTTGTCCGCATCGTTCAATGCTGATGTACAGCATCAGCGCTTGTCTTCTCAACCTGCTCGCTCATATCATGTACGTCGTTGCAGCATTTTGTGTTGGTGAGAAAAATTCTCAGCATTACTTGAACTCTGCGGCACGCTATGTTGTGTTTGCAAACTTCGATGGAGATTTCAAGGTTCAAAAACTTGAAAGAATAAAAGGAACGACTCTGAGATACTTGGCAAATTTTCGAAATCCACGTTGTACCTACAGCAAGCAACACCTCAAAGTTACCGAAGGTTTGTCAACACCTGGTGTAATATGATGTAAACTTTTCAAGAGTTGGTCTGAGACTAGATGCGTTGCTTTCACGCAAATGTCCTCATCTGCTAAAACTATGTAAATAATCTATAAACTGGACAAGCTCGATGAAACTTGTTAATGTTTATGATACTTGACAAAATTAAAACAAATCATTAGGTCACAATAAAGTGTTAGTTATGATGCGTTTTAATGCTTGTTTAACCTTTACATTGCAAAATTTGAAATGGTGGTTTTAGTTTGAGCTGATGTTGAATCATTAACAAGTTTGTTATAACTTTTCAGATTGGACAGCGTTAGCGACGATGTTACCAAGAGTCGGACCACAGCTTGCCTCTTCATCCGCCTCTGGAGATAGTCAACAACGCACTGGCGGTGTTAGTATCGTATTTACCCTATGAACCCTCCAATTTTTTGTGTAGTTGTCAATGCCAAAAATTTCCCCTCACTTTTTATAAGTAAAATTTAAATTAATTATTTCAAGTGTTTGTTATCCATGATTTATCAAAAGGTGCATTAATTCTTTTATTATAATATCGAACGTATGTAACATATAAAACCGCGCCCTCTAGAGCTTTGCAAGTCACGCCTCAATGTAAAGGGAGGAAATGTAAATAGTTGTATCTTGTATCTTCATAACATCTTGAGTTTCATTTTTGTGGTACTTCTCTATGCTTTAATTATTGGGCACTTATCAGCATCTTTTCAAACTTTAAGTATAGTGGCAAGAAAAATTAAAGGTTTTTTTAACATCAATTACTTCAGATATAAAGTTTTGCACATGACATCAACCACATTATAATTTATATCCAAACAATCCAAGTGGCTTGCCCCTAGGGAAGTAAAAATTCTATGTAATTTGAAATATGTTGAGCAAGTTTCAACCGATCAGCAGCTTGAAATTGAGGAGCCCAAACGGTGTCCCACATCATTGAAGTGTCTTGAGTCCCAACCAAATCAGCCCTCAGAGTACTTCGAGGTTCTAACTACTGATACCTCCAAAATATTTAGCTGTGGTGATAAGAACAAAGTATTGTTTGACGATATTATATCTGGTAACTGCAGGGCTGTCCGATGTTGTGTAAGATGTCTTACTGGGCGAATTTTATTTGTGAATAGTCCAAATTTGCAACTTTTGATCGGAAAAGTTGAGCGCAGTGGAGTAATTTTGGCACATGACCTATTTATCTAAAGTGAATACATTTGTTGGTGATTGTGAGATTAATGCTAAAGCCTTGTACTAAATGAACGGTTAGTTTATAACTGAACCTAAGGTAGGGCTTAGAGAGAAGCTTTAGAAAAAAAAGCAAATGAAAAGTGTTGATGAAAAATTTTCAAATAGAATATAACATGCCTTGTAAAGAATTTGTGGGACGCAACAAATAGCGTCTTCTCTTGTACTATGGTAACCTATGCATTGGTTAAGCCATGAGTTACGCGGAAAAATCTTGAATATACACACACTTTCAAAGTAAAATTCGGTTAGATGGTGTCACACAAAGGGAAATAGATTCCTGTATACTACAAAATGGCTGCTAATTTGTTTACAAAATGAAATTTTCAGAGTTTTGAACACATCACTGCTTCTTTAAACACATCTTTAAGAGCCTGAACATTTCGCACCAGTCCCAAGCGCGCACATTCATACCTTGTAAGTGCATTTTACTGGAAGTTTTACTCCAAATAATGTGTGAAAAATGTAGTCTTCTAACTGGAACTCAGCTGCCTTACATTAACATTTATATGCCTCCCTAAAGATGACTTATTTGAGCACGTAAAAAACGTTTTATAGAAGAATACACGCATTAAAGCGAAGGCTCATTTAGAAATTAAATCAGAGTTTCAGAATTTGCAAGAACTTATTCAATAGCTTTTCACATGTCCGTTTTGTGCTGTTCTTCGGACGACGGCTTTTGTTCATCTGATTTACACGGAGAACTTGCTGACGCGACATACTCCAGCAAGTCATCTTTTTCTCAGTCATCTACAGAACTTCTTGATGTGCCAGTTTGTTGCAAGCCATTTTTATCAGAATCTGTCATAGAGATCATGGTGTTCTGGGCTGTTGTAAATCTTCCCGGAGCCAGCCGCAAAGGTCTTCAGCGGACTAAACTGTGGCGGATCACACTCGCCAGATGTGGCTGTAACGGACTTCGATGAATTGGACTGAGGGAAATCGGGTCCTCCAGAGCCAGCAGCAAAGGCCACCGAACTATATGGCGGCAAGTTCTGCTCGCCAGAGACTGCTGAAGAGCTCACTGGTGCACTGGGCTCGCTAAATCCTTGTGTTCCTGAGTCGAATGCGACGTTAACAACCGATCCTAAAGGCTGCTGTTCATCTGCGTGTAGAAAATACTATATTAATTCGAGAATCAAATACTGGAGTACTCACCAGCTGAATTCATAGCAAAAACATTAAAGTTAAATAATATCAGTTTTTCACAATAAACTCTCAACAACGTTAGGTCGCGTAAATAAAAATATCTAGGAAGAGGATTACTCCTGCTACGAATACTTAGCTTTTTTTGTTATAAGGCATTTAACAACCCATTCCTGAGGACACGTGTTCTGAATTTTTTCATGATACAAAAAGTCTCAAGAGGATTTTTTCGTTGTAGGAATACAACCCAGTCACACAAAGGTTACCTTCACTAGTTAAGCGGATTTAACTAGAACCTATAGTATGTGAGTGAAATGAGCGAAGTTGTCACATCTTCACGCCTACGCGTGGTTCACGGTTACACTTATTAGACATGATTACACCTATTACAAAAGATATATTCACTTTTATCACTGAAGTAGTTCCATGGCTGGATGTCAGCACTGATGTTGAAGACGTATATGAGACCTGCCACGGTGCTGACAACCGCTGACACTAGGAACACAGTCTGCCAGGCTCGTAAAGTTTGCTGTGGAGAGATGGTTATCATTATCGTGCTTTCATAATAAGAAAGAAAGGATGCTTTATTCCTATCAGGGATAATACATGTCATTCGTTGCACAAATTTTTCTAATTCCTTCTAACACGAGAACGCAGTGACGGTTATCCCCAGTCAAGCTTGTACCAATATTCGACACCTGGATAGAATAGAGCATTATGACTTGAGTTCTCCCATTTCCCAACGAGGAGAATCAGCGGCCGGTATTGCCGATATTCGAACTGAAAAAACTATTGCAAAATACACGGCGTATTAAAAATGACGTCATTCACGAACACGTGTATCACACATTTAAATTAAATAAAGAGACTTCAACACTTCTTGAATTTTCCTTACTTCTTCTCATTGACGGATACCAAAGAAACAAGTCCATCCTAACAGAACTCGTAATGTGAATTTTTTCACGGGAAGTATTAAATAACATCACCAATGTGAATAAAATTTTTGGAGATTTTTTCGTTGGTATTTCTTGAGTAAAGGAGGACTATTTTTTTATAGTTCCTAGTTCCTACATACATGTGAGCAATGCAGAAGCACAGGCATTTGCAACGGTCCATACGCATGTGACTACCGATTGTAATGTTTCTTTTTTGTTTGATATTGTCGCAAATCCAGCCTTGCTCCTTACTAAGGTCCCGTGCAAGACAGCCCATATCTTGCATAATTAGGGACTAGGTCTTCATTCATATCAAAACTGGCCTAAAAAGTAAGAAACGCTTACTATTTATGACAAGCGGGGCAATGGTGGGAGTGCTTCACTTTCCTGGCGACCTTAATAACTTTGAACATGCANACTATGTTTCCTGTGCCAGTTAGTTCTGGAAGTTTTCGCCGCTGAAGCGGGTTGGCGAGACAATATATTTCGTTTCTACGGCAGTTGTGTTATTTTTAGGTGCATTTTCATCCCACTGCATCGTTGTTTTGTACGCTGGAAATTATATTTTTTCGGACTGAAATTACGTTGTTTTAGGAATAATTTCAATATGTTTGGTCTTCACTGAATGATTAACTTCGGTTTTATTATTAAATAAATTAATTATATAATTACATCAACATAGTTTATCTCATTAGAGGCTGGTGGCTGCGGAAACCAAATATTCTTTTAAAATTATTCTTAATACAACGTAATTTCAGTCGGAAAAAAATATCATTTCCAACGTACGATACGACGTTGCATTGGGATGAAAATCCACGCAAAAGAACAAAAGACTGATGCTGTAGCTGTTGAATATATCCACCGAAAATGAAACGCAACAACTGGTGGCAGTGCTGGGACGCGATGTTGATGCAGGCCCCAAACTGTTAACGTTCAATTCGAGCTTTATTCGAACAGGATGGCTTTCATTTTTTATACGTGGAGCGTTATGAGATGACTCAGAACAGGGTCGGACTCAATTCGGCTAGGTCAGACTTGACTCTCAATCTGTGAAAATAACCCCTTTTTCTTTTTTTGACGCAGCAAACAGGTAAACTCAGAAACGTTTAAATTTACGAATTGTTAAGATTCCATTTGAAATTCTTGTTTAACTTTTTGTCAATAATGATAGCGCACAATTTTTTTTCATGTTATGTTTCATTCATCAGTTTTGATGTTAAGTTTCTTGCTAGATCTTCTTTTATAATCTGCATGTTATTTTACTGCATAATTTTGAACTCAGTATGCAGAGCGTAAGAGCCCGCTCCAAATTTTGGATGATTTGAATGTGATGATCAAAAAGGGTCGGACTGAAAACTGAATAAATTTTTTAATTCTTTTGTGGAACGCTGCTGATAGGTTTAGAAGTGAAATACAGCACAGGCTACACAACTGTGAGTATCAATCTTAATTTATTTAAATGAATAATCTCTTTGCCTCTAACTGATATACATTTTTTTAAACTGTGGGTTTACTTTCGTAGCAAAGCCTAAGTATGTGTAGATCAATTCAAATGGATTGATCTCACGAATGTTAGTGGTGCTGAAGTTAAATAAAGCGAACTTTAGATTTTTTTTAATTTCTTTTTCAAAACGGTGGGCTTCTTAGCTCTTATAACATGGAAATCCCCGAACACAAGCATTAATTTGTCCTAAGTGAGTACGTGGCTCATTGAACCATCGCTTCATTACTCATGGAATCAGAAGGCCACGGTTTCTATTATGTTACTTAAATGTGTATTCGGAACATATATCTCTCATAGTACAGTCTGTAGTAGATGATAAGGAACTGCTGTTAAAATTTCAATAAAGCTGTAAATGCAAAATCAGTGTTTCAACAGCCACTGTGAATTGTTCATACCAATTCTAACCAACACTGTTCGTGTTTGTAAGAATAAAGTGATACTATTGAATAGAAATCACTCTTGGAAGAACAAATAATTGCAATCTTCAATACGCACAGATACTTACGATGAATCCTCATTCAGCGCAATCAATAAGTTTTCTTAATCATCTCAAATAAATTATTTCATTCGTAGCGTCGAAAATAAAAGGCATTTTTGAATTGGTCATTTTGTACCTGGAAAAAGTCACAAAACAGCACAACGTTAAAATGATTTAACTGAACCAATGATTCAGCAGTATCACACTCAAAACATATGTCACAGAATTGAATAAAAAGCTGAAAACATGACAGCTATAGCTGACAACCCTGCATCAAATCAAATACTGAATCCATACGAAACTTACGTTATCGTTTGTAATGACGCCCGTAAGGATGGGCGAGATGAAGCCCGAGAGCGTTCCAAAAGTGTTGGTGAGGCCCATAAGGATGCCGGCGTAACAAGGTGCCAAGTCCACGAGGGAGCACAGGTAACCTGAGTAGCAGGCACCGTCTGCGCTGACAGCGATACACAAGATGACAACCGCCCCCACTCTATCACATCGTATCAGGCACATGCCGATGAGGGCGCCTGCTGGCACGAAACATGCTGGAAACAAGATTTCGGTAAACTTTGTTATATTCTAGCCCGAGAATACTCATAAATTTTCGATTCTAATAAAAATAACACGTACTTTGTAGCTCATAAATTTCATTTATGTTTTCGTGTATGTACAGTAAAGTGCATCAACGCGTAGTCAAGGTACCAACAAAATTTTAGCTTCAGGGCCAAGAAATTCTTCGCTTACTTTTCAACTGAACCGTTCGTTAATCGTTCCACCTTTGAGCTTGAAGTAGCACCTGTGAGTATTTTTCTTACATTGTCTCGTGTAAATATAAAATGAGCATGAAACTATTTTATGCGTGCCTATGCTCATTTTCATTGCTGCCACACGCATTTATTCCTTGCTAAATACCATGGTTGTATTGAAACAATTATAGCATCGCAGAAGGAGTATGATTAAAAGACGCAAATGCCTTTACACTTTGACCGTGACGTGGGCCACCCGGCCACGGAGGGGATTTTTGCAATGCCGCTGACCGATCAGTAGTTGGTCGCAAACTCAATTTTTATAAGCATTTACTCAAAGCTAAATGAAGGCACGATCCAGTTAATGTCTGCTATTTTCAAAATTGCTTACTACAATGGACTTTAAACATGAGTTGACTTTTGAACTTCAGTTGAACCCAATTGCGGTCAAAGTCTTAAGTACGTGTTGAAAATACCATCGCACTAGTCTGTTGGAAAGGTAGTGTTTCGTCTCACCGTTTAAATTAAGTTAGAAAACTTTCTCAGTTTTATTCGTATGTCTCAAGGTCTCGAAAAATAGAGGAAAAAGCACAATCGTACAAAATATGCTAATAAAATAACATTGTATCTATTGGAAGGTGTTCTTACCAATGCTCATGGAGACCCTTCTCACACTGAGAATTGTGAGAGTTTTATTTTTCGTGAGCTTGTCCATGAGAAGGCCGTGCAACACGCTGTAAATGTATTTAGTGACGTACGGTAAAGCTGAGAGTACTCCATTCTGTTTGGAATGCAAAAAAACAACACTTTTTTAGCATGCAAAATCTTCTATTTTTAGCAACCCGATGGGGTGGAGACAGGTGAAGCTTGCAAAGACCGACCAATTCCTAACTAAAAAACAGGTGTTTTAGTATAGCGTCAGGAAAAACAATTGATCATGCGACTTTTTAACAAGTTGATTGACAGATATCACAAACAGAAGTTTACTCAATCATTGAAAAATTTAAAAGCTCTTAGGAAGGAAAATGAAAATTTTATTTAGTCGTACGTATGACTGGACATTTAAATAGTTTCCGGTTGACTTGGAACGAGCCAGTGTAAAAACTCAGCTGGAACAAATGCGAACATACACCTATAAGTGAAACTGAGTCAAAATACAGCCAAGCGGACGCATCTTTATCATCAAAATTTAGCAAATCGATATAATTTGGCAATTGTGGGGAGGTGAAAAACGAAGATTCTCATTTCATTTTGTTCTTGTGTATATTGAATGTGGCTGGTTCTTACTTACGCTACTGAGACTGAAATGTTGTATCTTGTCCAAGTAAGTTGGGATCTCCGTGAGGAGGGTGTAGAACACCCAGCTGCTGCCGAACTGTATCACCACGATCGCCCATACGTGCTTGCTCGTCCAAATGGAGCGCCAAGGTATAATCTAAAAACGATTCACGACGCACAGAATGATTGTCGATATAGAAGAAGTCAGTGTGTGAAAAATTATTCACTCAGCGCAAATTACGAAGGTACTAAGCATTATTTGTATCGTTGTTTTCAAGGTCGTAGTAATTTTTTACCATTTCTAATCATTAATGCCTTAATTTGAATAATACATCAGAATTCCATGTAAACAGCTAAAAAGTTAAAATAACGATGCTTAAAAGCGTTGAACGTTTTTAACGTTATTTTCTAGTATTTCACGGGATAAGATGCATAAAACTTAAAAATGAATGGAGAGGTCCTCAAATGAAACTAATTATCCTATTAAAAATTGACTCAGTACAACAGCAGTTCAGCCCCATATAAAAAAACAATGTTTAAAGACGTCATGTCCAATATCGCTGCAGTTCTATTTCATCAAGGCTCTGCGTGCCCAAGCAATAATTATTTCAGTTATCTCCGTTGATAGGTACCGGCTTGCTGCGAGCGTAAATACAATAGTGACCTTAAAAATCGTATCTTATGGCAGAAAGTAATGCTGCAGCAATCGAGTAGTGGATTTAATACAATCGATCTTCGCTACATCTAGAATTGTCAGCGCAATTTAACACTCTTAACAAACATTAAAGTTCACTCATTCTGCCGAGCGAAAGAAATCAGTCGGAGAAATTTAGTTAATTATTAAATGGGTATATGCTTAGGTGGAATTGAAACATGTGCACTTATTAAATAAATTACGGGACTTCTACCACATGACAGCACCAGCTTTTTCTGTAGACGTCTTCAAGGCGGTCCATTAGGGGGTTACAAATACTGTTTTTACCACCGTGATCAAAGAAGTACTATAGGGGCTAGCAAGTACCTGCTTTTTGCCAGGCGTCTTCAAGAGAGTGATTGGCTTGAGGAATTCGAGCTCTTCCTTGGAAATCCTGGGATGCTGCGCTGGAGTGTCGTACACCAGCGGAAACCAACACACAGACCAGATCACACCCAGCGCCCCGAACACGTAGAAGACGGAAGGCCAGCCTCCGAGGAACGTTGAGTCGCACATGAACCCGCTCGCAGCTAGCGTGATCACAGTTCCAAATATGACCCCTAAAAACGAAATACTTTTGTGTCATAAGGAATGTGTTCATAACTTTCTAACGTCAAAATGCTTTTTCCCATAACAACGATTTAATGTGGTCACCATGACCGAGAGATTAAGAACGCACCCTTCACGGGAAGGGGTCAGTAGTTCGAATTCCAGCAGTGCCGCCCGGTAATTCTCCTTGTTGGGAAAAAAAAGAACTCAGCCACAATTCCCCACTCTACCCAGGTGTCGGAAATGAGTACCTGCTTGACCGGAGGTACCCATGGACGTACCCCCTGCTTGACCGGAGTACGTCCTGGTTTTAGTTAATAAGGAGTTTGAAATACCAATGTACAAAATGATTTGTATCAAGCTTGATTGGAATAAAACATCCTTTTAAACATCCTTTATACCCATCATAATAAGAATGGCACTGGATCATGTTGACATCAACATTAATGTGAGGACAAATTTGAAACTCGTCATGGAACTTCAAAGAACACATTATCACGAATATTTTAATAAGAAATACAAAATATTAGAGTTGATTACAGAAGTGGTATTTGAAATCCACCTCGACTGTGAAAAGATAACAAAAGATTCGCGTCATCGCTTATGAAACATATGTTACAAATGAAGTTTTTCGTGCTTCCCTTCCCAACAGGTCTTTCGTTAAACAAAATATTTAATTGGTTTTTAATATTAAAAATGGAACCCTGAATTGAAACAAGAAAGGTAAAAAGGTAATGAATGCATGAATAGTCTTTGGCAAAAATTTTTAATCAGAGTAGAGAAAATGAATGAGAGGAAATAAATTCGGAAGAATGGATTAAGAGCGAGGTAAACAGATTTTTATGAGCATCACTCGAATGTGTGAGTGCACGCTCTACAAATTCAAATGAAGATTCTAGTGCCCCAGTGAGTAGATTATTTGTGAATCAGTGAGTATTGATACTTGATTCTCGACGTCTTTGTGGTATTTGCTCCGATATTGCAACACAAAAGACGTTATTTTGCGGCAAGTCAAAGCCCATGGCCGAGATAAATCAGTGAATATACGTGATGACAATGACTCATTCATGACCAACTTTAGTTTTAGAAGGTTTAAAGAACGTGTGCGAATGAGAAGGCGCTTTGCTATTTTTTCAAAGTAATCATCAGATGACGTCAGCATATTAATCTATTAATATGATAATCCTGTGTCGATTACTGATGTCAGCACCGACGCTCATGGTAATTATTCTCATACGTAAAAGCTTTAGTGAAGCCCTTAATGGATGATTTGTTATTGATATACATAACTGTTTCAGTTATTCGCCATCGTATATTTTTGAGCATTCTCCTGCAAAGCTAATTATTGTACCGTTCACCTGTGTAGATAAATGTCGTATACTTGGACCGCTCCTCGGGCAACACCCAGGCTGCTATCAAGGAGTTGACCGACGGAAAGCAAGTTGCCTGCATTGAAGATATCACAGCTTTACTTTCATAAAATTATACGTTTTGTTTGCTTTTCGTATCAGAACAAGATAGTTATCGTTCACCATTCAATGTTTAATAAATTTACTCTCTGCATCCCAGTACGACACCCAGTTTTTATAATCAACTAAATTTGATTGATAAGGTGCAATTTGCCCCGGCTTTTCGCATAGCCAGAGTCTCGTCCAGAAATAAGTTCATTTCAGGATCTTAACTTTAGTTCAATTAGGCCTAATTAACTCGACAAATGTACTTTATTCTTGCGTGATGCAAAAGTCAAGAAAGAAATTCTTAAATTTAATTTCTGGCTCAATTGAGAGTAACAAAAACGATGGGTAAACGAAAATTTCGAGATGGTTATTTGTATGAGTGGAAATATCCATCTACGTAAAGAAATAAGGGATGAAATGGAGAGAAAATATTTAATGATGAGTAGGTCGTGCACTCAATGTCTTTAATTTTGGCCATTCGCTCAATATTTTTTAGTCCACAGCTTTCAAATAACCTTCTCTGTAAATTTGAAAAAATACTTTTCTTTGATGTTTCACTGCCTCAAAAACAACTAAAAACGATTTATTTTCTAGTTTTTGCATATTTTGTGGGTATTTAGGGAAATTATAGAGCAATGACTGATAGTTTTTTGCATTGTAAATCAATATTAAAGATGTATCGTTATCTTCCACTATATTCCAAAAAAATTTACGGATTGAATGTGATCGAAGTTCATTTTAGATGAATGGATTAACGATTAACCAAGTCGACATTTTGATTAACCATGCTCACCACTGATGGTTAGAACTTTATAATTTTGACTTCTGATGGTCATCCAATCTAACGTGTACCAGAATAATCGTACCACCGCTTCAACAATGGCGGCAACTACCGCAGAAAAGTCAAGTAATCGCACAAATATATAGCCTTCAAATACGTCGGGAGTAATTTGCATGATGGGTTCAGCAATGCCGTCTACTAAAACTTAGACATTTTGAATATATCATTTTAAATCTCCGTTGGGCAATTTCATATTGACGCTAACAGCCATCTCGTCCATGTTTTAAAAATCCATCAAATAAAAATAATTACAGCATTAAAACATTACTGGTCTTAGGCATGTGGCGTAACATCAGGCTTCAGTAATTGTAATCCGCATTAAAATCAGGCTTTTACTAAACATAATATTAACGTACTACCATTGTTTTTAAAGATTGTTTTCTGAGAAAATGCTGTTATCACTTTGAGTTTCTCAAGCACAGAAGTTCTTAACTCCACAGATAAAAGAAAAACCAAGTTTCCACTAGCGTTTAAACCCACCTCTACCATGCCTTCTGCGACTCGCAGCGCAATGAGTAGACCCGCCGATGTTCTAGCAGCCAACGGAGTGAGTAGCGTGAGCAGCGAAGAGATCAAGATGCCCACGCCTCCAACCAACCGCCCTCCGAAGCGCTCGGCGACCACCCCGGCAAGCAGGTTGGTGCATGCGTACCCCCAATAGAAGGACCCCAGAATCAGCCCCTGCGTCTTCTCGTTCCAGTCAAATTCTCCTGGCTAACAAGGCGGGAAGGGTTAGATCACAAATAATTGGATCACACATCGGCGCAACAGCCACTTATTTGTATTAAAACAAGCGTCCTGGGGTTGATTCTTTAATAATTAGATCACGAATTTCAATAACAACCTTTTATTCATATTAAAACGTGCATATTGGAGTTAGAAGATATGAAGAATGTTAACTGGAAGGGTGACTGTTAGTCTTTAGCCACTACTCCTACTATGGTACCTACTGATGTAAGACGGGCAGGGATGGATCCTACAGTTAGGCTTACTATGCCGCATGACGATACCAATTCAGGCACGCGATACTACTTGGTGATACCACATATGGCTCGCGATATCACATGACGATACGTAGAAGGCACCATACCTGAGAGAAGCCATCGTCGTCTCCATAATCATCAGGAAGGGGACACGCATAGCTCTCGTTAAAGTTTTCTTCTGTTGTCCCATTTTGGGCAACCATTGCGACGATGGCAACTGACAAGTTCACCCTCATGGCGTACACGGCGCTGAAGCCCAGAAATCCCATGAGTGTGAAGGTGTGTCGAGTGCCCCACAGTTCTGCGTCAGTTTGACAATAAAAATGGCTTGAATAACAAATGCAGAAAAATCGTTCGTCTAGTCATCCCAAATAAGTATGCCTTATTCTTGAAGGAGAGGCAAAAGATAAAGTTCATTAAGTGATCGTGGTTGAAAATATGTAATGGAAAAAGTACAGAAGAATATTTCAGTCATCATTTATTCTTATAAATTGGTCTTGTGATTAAAACCAATGCAATAAGATTATTTAACTAGGGATTTCAACAAAAGACGTCTTGTATTCTGAACGCCATCTGAAAAATTACTTCTTTTAAAGCAGAAACAGAAAAACGCTTTGTGGAACCAGAGGCATCGATGACAATAGTTCATTCTTCGTGGTAATATAAATGAGTTTCTCGTTTTACTTTACACAACACTTCAAATATAATACCTCTCGTAAGCGCAAAGGCAAATTGCATTAAGTTCGTGTGATTAAACTGGTATTTTTTGCCAGAATTTCGCATTGCCAGTCAAATTTCTCTTTAACTGTTTATAGATGTAAACCATAAGAGTTTTTCTTGTCGCGTCTGTAAGCTGGTTCTTGTGCAAGAATGCGATACGAAATAAATGTACCATTTACTGCAGCTTTGAGGCCAAAGTATTGACGAAGATATTTTGTCAAGAACAATTTGTCAGGCTGAGACATTGCTAGAACGCCATAGGTATCTTAACTAACCCGCCGGTACTGGCGCTGTCATGTACCGTGTGAGACATTGTGAACAAGATACACAGAAGAAATGTAAGTAAACTAAATTCTAGAGAAATTTATTTAACGCACAATAATATTCGGAGGAGCTTAATTGTGTCTGTAATGATAATCTCAATTTCGTCCTCTCGTGGTTTAGAAATTGTGTGAGCCCTTTGTGCTCATCGTGGCCGAGTGGTTAAGAAAGAAAAGATTTAAAGATTTGTTCTCTTGTGATTATATTTGTTCGATAGTAATAGCTGAGTGGAAAATTCGAAGCCACGCTCGGGTTAAGCCTCAAATTTGTCATACCGTAGAATTGCTTGTCTCTAAGTACTTAACTAAGGTGATTGTTACGAATTTGAGCCTAAGAACTTGTAATAAATTCACGATGCTATAAATAACCTGCCAAATAGTGCCTGCAATTTTCAGAAATTAGATGCGGCTTGTGTTTGCGTCCATCATACCTACATTGTTTTGTACCATTGTTACAGTTATGAACGGCTTAAAGTTTGTGCCTTTATCTTGATTTCGTGATTTTGGGCTAAGTACTGAACTCAGTCTTGATTTTTGTTAATCTCTAGACGCTAAATAAATCTACTTCTGGCATTTCATCGGTGGACTCATACCAACCTCTCACCATCTCAATTGTACAGAATAGTGAGGTTTCAGTGCCAGAATAGTGAGGTTTAAGCACCAAAGGTGACGTTTAATGTAGCTTTACGGCCAGTGTGAGGTTTCAGCATCAAAGGTGACATTCACCTAAATTTTGTGGCCAGTGTGAGGTTATATGATTAATTATAATCATAACTTTTATCTCTGTGTTTTTTAGACTCGAACACGATTAATTTTGATACATTTCTGGCGAGTTACATACTTGATGACTTCAATCGTTTTGGAGACGAAACAAACACGTTCTAACAAGTACTGTTTTCTTATTTCACTGCGCTGAACACACAACGCGATTTTTTTCGTGTTTATTAACGTGTTTGCTCAGCAACAATCTATCTAACAATTCCAGGCACACATTTGTCACTTTATCTTGGTGATACATGTCTCAATTCTCGTCTGACAGATGCCGCAGAATTTCACAGACGGATCTGGGTTATTCTGCAGCACTGAATTAACTTGAATGTCATGTAAAAGTTTACGAATAAGTAACTTGAACCTTCAAGAGCGTTGTTTCCGTGCATCTATAAACCTTTCGAGAACGTTTTGAGCTGGTTATAAGCCTCAAATTAAATAACCAGGTGATCGCTTCTTTGGTGAATGCAGCAAAACTTGGTGCGCCTCAAATCATTGAATATCCAACAGGTCTGCCGTAGCTTGTTAAAATTACGAAGAGCCCTGAGCATTGAATAAATCATTTGAGTCTACATCATACATATATTACAAAGAACCAATTATCTTTGTTTTTTAGACTGATATATCACCAACAATGTACAACATTTCAGATTTACCTTTCTTTCCGTTGCCGTCGTTCACTGAGGAGATTGAGTAGGTGTTTCTCAAATTCGGACCTCCTTCCGAACTGGCCAAACTTTTCGCGTCTGAGGCCATTCTTTCCTTTTTTACGGTACCTGGGCTCCCTCAATAATATGGGGCTGTTGAAATTTGGTTAGGCTGAAAAAGCAACTAAGCTGCCTTACAGTATTTGGACTATTTCGCAGGATAAATGCTGTAATCACGAAGTTTGAGCTCTTGGGGCAACAGGACTGCGCATTAGAGTTACCGTGCTGCTCCAGGCTTCATCCTCTTTCTTTCGTATCATTTTGAGGGTTACGTCCATGTCTTTTTGGTGAGCTATAACAAGGGAACGAAACTGGGATTTAACTTTTTCATCTATGAGCTAGCTTTCTTTTTAAGGGGTCGACATTTGAAACTCTATTTTTGCGCTTCGGATCAATTACTACACCAAATAACCAACTAGGAGAAATATTTTACCTCATCACAACTTTATATTTCCTTTCAAACAATTCATGCACGAAAGAGTTCACTGGAGTTAGAAAAATGAGGATTGTTGTACAATGCTAACCAAAACATTCTGCAACACAATTGAAGCGATTGTTGAAATTGGCTACCTAAATAATGCTGTCATAACATACTCACGAGCAACAGAAACGAGAAATTTCCGAAAGAGGCTAACATAAATAATATACGCCACGAATAAAAAATAAACAGTTTACTTACAATAAAGTTTATACGTAAGCTGAATTACATTGCTTTTTCAAATGTCTCAACGTAAATGTTCTTAGTTGATTAACGTACATGTGTGTCACAGCAGCCCATGTCAATGTTTGTTTGAGAGAAAAGCACACATGTATTCCTATGGTCAAGTTTTTCTTAGTCTGATAATGTTGATCAATGAATTTAATCAAATAAATAAAAGACAGGAATATTTTTCTGCGGAGTGCATCTATTGACACGAATACGAACGAAAACAAACATCGGCATCTATGGATGCTTTATTTCCAGTTCAAGCCTGATACATACTATTTTGTACATTGGTTTTCAAATGCCTAATAACTAAGGCCGCCGTCACACGGAGACCAAATGGTAACGTTTCATCATAATCATCTACAGTCAGCAGCACTACTCGGTCTGTCCAGGGCCACGAAACAATCAGATTTCAGCTTTAGTTTGACCAAACTGGTTCCAAACTAAGGCTGAAATCTGACGGTTTCGTGACGCTAGACAGACCGAGTAGTGACGCTGACGGTAGATGACTATGACAAAACGTTACCATTTGATTTCCGTGTGACTGCGGCCTAACACCAGGACGCCATGACGCTTTCCCATGGTCAAGACCAGTACCCATTTCAGACCCCTGGGTGTGGTATTGTGCTTTGAATTTTTCCCCTATACCCAACGGAGAAAATCGCCACCCAGAGAAGGGATTCGAACCCTCGATACCTTCACGGAAGGGCAGGTCTTTAAACCACACGGCTATTACGAGCGAGCACAATTTAAAAAAGGCAATTTATTGCATAGCGCAGTGGTTGGAAAAAACATCATGCCTTTAGCTGACATCGTGAAGTTGTAAGCTGACATATTTATGGTTTAGGGAAACTTGAAATTAAAACAAAGTTCGCGATGTCACTAACGAATGAAATAAAACTTGGCACACATGTTTCTTGGTCCATGTTTATGTACCTAAGCTCATACGTGTAATGCATCGTAAACTATTTATTTGAGTTTTTCTCATAGAGAAGCAGATAAAATTATTGGAAAGCCGTGATTAGAAAGTGGGATAACTTGCTAAACAAGACTGAAATAATTCTGATAATATATCTTATCTTCACAATAATTCGCTTTTAATCAGTTAAGCTGCATGAATTTCATATTCATATGGTGGGTAACTTGTAAGCCTCGTCCCTTTAGAACGTGAAATTCAACGGACCGCAATCAATCACAACACTCGCACTGCCACTTCACGCGCACCACAACTCCCATTGGCACGTGGTCTGAGCACTGCTTCTGGTGCGCGTAAAGCAGGGGCTGGGAGCCCCAGATGTTAAGTGCATTTCTTGTCATGCCTGTTATCCTGCGACTGATACAGGGTATGTAAATGTTACCCTAGATTATTATAAAGATTGTGATTATGTTAACCATTACTGTACACCTTAAAATAGCTTTGGTAATAGGAGGCACTAGAAGTCGCTGAACCCATAGGCAGCTACCTCAAATGTGTCCATTGTACTAGACTTGAGGAACAATCTACTGATGCATCACTTGTAGCAAATAAATTGCTAAAAATTGTAAAATTGTTTAAAATTTTAGAAACAATTAAGTTTTTTACATTTTCCATGAATGTATTTCCTCATTAAATCGTGGTTTAACAAAATAAATTCGATTAGATTCCTAATTCATGACTGCGTTGAATTATGAAAACGTCATAAGGCACCGTGTAATGCCCATAAAACGTTGAATTTATGTTCGCAATGTTCACACAGCCCCGAAAAAATGAATTCAGTTACTTTTGTGTTAGTGTAAACGTGTTGAGTCCATTGAAAGGACTACGCAGTTGTACTTACTTATGGTTGGTCATTTTTCCATTTAAAATCAAAACTTAGAATTAAAAAAAAACATGGCATAGCCGCCAGTGAAACGTTACAATACTTCACTTACTAGAACTCATTTAAAAATCAAAATTTTCTATAATTGTTGATTCTGTCACCATCCTGAGAGTTATCATCATTGCAGTTCTGCCGGGTAGATAACGTCTTTTTTTATAACAATGTCAAGAGGCTCGAAGTATTGTTCATTGCGGCTATTCTCTAAGAAACAAGGGTACATCAGTGGCCTGAGAACTACTGTCTGGCTCGTGAGAACTTGCGGTTTACGTGTCTGCTTTATACCTACAGCAACGGAGAAGCGAAATCAGTCTATGTCAATTGATAAAGGGAGGAACAAGACAAGGAGCGAAGTTTTCATTTCAACTTAAGCAAACACTGTCTGATTTGCTATGTCTATAGAAATACATGAATGTTTTCCTTTTAAATTACGGTAAAATTGAATGACTGGTAACGTCAAAAATGCAATATAGATATTTATTTTTATCGGTTCTTCATCCTCCCTGAGATAATATTCTAATATTTTACTTCTCGATCAGCCGTACTTGTGCGAGAACAAGAGCCTAGACTAATCTGTTGGTAAACAAGTGTACCATGTTGCACAATGGAAGAAAGGTGGTCTGTGTAACTAAAACTGGTAACCTCACGTGCGCGTAGCTACAAGTTCAAGCTACTTGCGATGAACGCCCATGAATTAAACTAAGAAAGCAAAGTCTCGATTTGAACCGACGAGGGCACATATGTACACATCGATTACACTACTACAACTCTCAAAACACT
>JACJUY010000250.1:265142-282328 GCA_014220935.1 Platorchestia sp. MABIK
GCAGTGCTTGTTGGCCCTTGTGCAGTGCTTGTTGGCCCTTGTGCAGTGCTTGTTGGCCCTTGTGCAGTGCTTGGTGGCCCTTGTGCAGTGTTTGGTGGCCCGTTTTCAAAGACAGGGTGTCGTTTGAATTAGTGGGAGAAGCCCGTTTCCAGTGACGAATGCCGGTTTTCTGTGGTTATGAGCCAGTGCTCATGAACTCGTTTAGTTTCTCACATGTGTCTCCAGCTATCTTCTATTGCCTCAAAATCAGTGCCATGGCGTCTATCCGTACACCAGCATGGTATCCATTTTAGGATCAGATCTAAGCTCAATTCCTTGAGTTTCGACACAAACGAGGAGTTCGGACATGCGCTACCACATGGTGTTTGCAGGTGTGGCGGGTAGCACGCCAGCTGGAGGTGGGCATGGTGGGCATCAACGAAGGCCTCATCTCAGCGGCTGAGGCGGCGTTTGGAGGTGTCAAGGAGTCCGGACTGGGCAGGGAGGGGTCGAGCCATGGCCTCGATGACTACCTGGAGATCAAGTATCTCTGCATTGGCAACACTCAACTCTAAATGCCAGCATCGCGAGCAACAGTGCCGTGTTTGTGGATCGATTTTGATTCAGGATTGATTGGCAACACTCCACTTTAAATAGTGGTATGGCGAGAAGCTGTGTTGGTCTTGTATCTGGACTGATTTTGATGTAGGATTTATTGGCAGCGCTCGTCTCTACATGCCAGCATCGCGAAAAACAGTTTCCTGTATCTAGACCGATTTTGATGCAGGAGTTATTGAGAGCCTTAACATCCAAATGATATTTTGCTGCAGTTATTTCTTCAGCTTTTAAAACTCAACGCTTATTTCAATTTATCTATTTCATTACGTAGTTAATCTGTGGGTCGATGGTGGTGGTAGTATACGTGTGTGAAATGACCACGAGATCAAATGTTGCTATCCGAAGCGAAGCAATCGTTAACTCGGACCTAAGCCATTGCGGGAAGGAAATACAACCTTTGAAGTGTTGGCGGTTAATTTTCCAGGCTACGAACTTCAATGACCTTCATGGAACAACAAGCTCTAGCTTTACCCTTGCCTTAAAACGTGCTTGGCTCACGCCTGTTAGTATCTCTAAATAGATTTAATTTAGCCTCAAACTCTTGCCACAACCATGCATGCTAGGCTTGAATCCCTACTCTGCTGGTTGACTGCGATGATCAAAGGTTCGTCACAAAGGCACTCTATTATGAAATCAGTCATCGTAGCCTGCAGGTTTAGAGTGTTCTCTATTCGAGTGGGGAATGTGCCAAGTCCCTCAGAACCGGCCGTTTTTATCGCTGAGGCAAAGAAAAAAGTTTACCAAAATTCACCACCCTACCGTGGTGTTAGGAGAAGTAAGTGCCGGCTCAAATTTAGTTAGTCGGTGAATTGGAATCCATTGTACAAGAAAACGGGTGTTAGCTTAATTGGAATGTAACAAACGTATTTCCTTGAATCTAATTTTCCTTGCCAAGGGACAGTACTTGTTAATGATCCCTGTCCTTTGAATTCAATGCAAAAGCTTGTGTTCATTTAAGCTGTAGTGATTCTAACTAATAAAAGGAGAAAAAACTAGGTTTTGGTCGAATGGGTGCCAAAAATGCAGTGCCACATGAGCGGAATCGGTCACCAACCTCACGGTGCACCGATATGACACATATGGCGACAGCCCCTGACGTTTGTTAACTGAGTACATCTTTACCCTTAACTACGTCATAGGGAGATCCATAGTTGCAAATCTTGGAGCCCCGGGGGGAAATGTAACCCTAAGTTTATTTTTATTATTGTAGAACTTGAAGCTCGTATTTCTTGTTTTTTCTATTTCCCGTGTGTTCGAATGGTGAATTGGATGGTATTGCAGTTTAGGAAGATTTTCCTGCTCCACTCGCACCAAAATTGCGTGTGATGACCGAAACGCCTACATAAATGGCACCATTTTATCAGTGTTTAGAATGCGAGCCTATTTTTCTATGATAAATATATGTAAGAATTATTGTTGGTGGCCAATAACTGAGTGATGAAAGGACCCACTCAAACTGATGTAATTTAAAAAAAGCAACTGTTTCGAGTAAGATTTTAGAACCTGCGCAATTTTTTTTCTCAAAGGATAAAACTGTGTTTTTGCATCAAATGTAGACCAGCCACGTTGTAGGAGTTTAGGCACAAGACAATTGTGTCTAAATTATTACAACTGACGTTTACTGTGCTGCGGGGTTAGAGTTCATTCGACCGCCTGATCTTTTGCTGTTATGCCCAGTACGCGGGTCGCAATTAGGCAGAAAATTTGGTCTGCTTTTTTTGAAGAACTTCAGGTTAGTGCCTAATTTTGAAATGTACGGTTATATTTGCTCAGAGTTAGTCGTAATTATTTTTACACGCTCTGTTGAATTAGTGCACTGCTGCTTATAGCTGTAAGAAATATTGCTGTAGGTATTAGTTAGAATTTAGTCATTCGTTAGCCATTGCCAAGAATGGTCTGCAGGGAGAATCTATCAGAGGCGTTGTTTGTGTAACACTAGAGGGCATTCCGCTGAATTAACAGATATTTCCTTAGCTTTCTATCATCGCTTCTCATATTTTGATTCCGGAAAAGAGCGAAGATCCGGCCAGAAGTTTAAAGTTCTATCTTACATTATTGTGGAAAATTTCAGCTACAGGTCATCTCAAAGCAGGGTATATTATATAAAAATAACTATAGTCATTATTCAAGTAACGCCAAACAATCAGGAAATTTAATAACTTATTAAATTGATGTCAGAGTTGAAATGTAGCTGCCCCTGGAACTGAATGGTTCAAACGTCGAAAATAAAAAAGAAAAGGCTTCTTAATTCTACGAGTTCAGACACGACACTTCAGCTCTCTGGACCATGTCGGCCACGTGGATAAAAGTTTATGAATCGTAAAATTTGTATTTGTTTGTGCATGTTGTTTCATTTGTTACTATATTCATGTATCTGTTGTTGCTATTGTTCAATCTGAAACGTTGTTTTGTTATTATGTTGTTCCGCAAATATACATCTCGTAAAATACAAATTTCTCTTATATGCGCGAGGAGAGTGTATAAGCTTTATAGTGTGTATTATTGAGGGTGTTAACTTTATCTCCAATTATTTAATCAACCTTGCGATTCGCAGTTATTAGTTGTGAAAAATTGTGGGTGTTTAATTTGGATATGAAGCCCTTAGAGGGCCATAACTATTGTTTCTAAGAGAATTAGCGTTCCCAGGTGGAAAGTGTAAGGCTCCGAGCTAAAAGGTAGGTAAGCCCTCTTTTTTGTTTGACTTGAATAGGTTTTCTGTTGTTACAAACCTGCTTTTTCTCTTAGCTGCTATTTCATCCCCTACTGCTTTCTTCTTCAACTTCTTGTTTCACAAGCATCTTTCGTAACACTGTTTCTATGCGCTGGGGATCGTGTGTGAGAACACACCTTGTGCATAGATTCCACGTTGCCTTAACTCCATCCTAAGTGGTGCCTTTATTCATCCTCTCTTTCGAACATTTTTATTGTGATTAGAGAGGCTTTAACTAAATTACAATCCATTCTAATTGTCAGCTCCTTATCCTTTCTATAAATGAGCGACGTGACGTGATGTAACCTTCCATCGATACGAGTTAGAAAAAAACTTTTCAGAATTACTTTTTACTATGGTTAAGGTGCAGTAATAATGTTATGTTTTTCGTTATTGATTCATTCCCTTGTTTTTTATTATAGTATTTTTAGCGGTAAATGTTAAGTTTCTGAATTAGTTTGTGGCTACAAATGAGAAGTCCCTAAGTTCGGTGCAGTAACTCGTATTTTCGCAAGCAACCATTGATTTCGACAGCTTGTTCTTGTCTGATCATCCCTATGTTCAGCACCAGAGTGTACCGACTTTGTGTGTCATGTCCATGTTGCCTCATCTTCGTGTTTTGTATTGTTACTTCTCTAGAATTTGTGGGGTAATTATGAGCGTGAATAGAGTGCTGCACTTAACACGTTCCCCGCGTATTGGGCCATTTGTGTACCAGTTGGTAAATTGCTCGTTCCCTTACCAGTATAAATGAATATTTCATCTGTTCCTCAATATGTTTTGAAAAAAACTGCTATCATAGGAGGTTATTGTTATTGTGAGATTGTATTTTTCGTATTCGTTAGCAAGGATAACAATGTATTCGAGCATTAAAGTCGATTTCCCAGTACTGCTACAGACAACCAAACTAAACTAACCGTTAACATCCGCGAAACGCAGGGAACGTGTTAAAGGGTCATTTTTGCCTCTCTGTTTGCTCGGTCCTTCATTCCTCTTGTGCCATGCGAGCAGCTCTTAGTCAGTAAAGTAATTTTTGTGATTGTACTGTTTTATTGGTACCTGAAGTGAAGAGTTACATTCCACTTAGAGGCGCTCAGCTGCAACACTTATCTGTATTCTTCTCCGTAGTGAAAGTCCAGGAGTTCACAATTGAAATGAAAAATCCATGGTTCAAGTCAGTTCAGCGACAGTATTATTTTTCCTAGAGCATAAGCAGCTCATTTGGTGATAATGAAAAACGGGAAACGAGTTAAAGATGTTGTAGAAGACACTTTTTACCACTCATTAAGCCCCCTCCCTGTGGGGAACACTCTGAAAAGTCTGTTTTCAACGCAATTGTACTGACGTAAATATCTCGAAATAAAAACCACTGCGAATCTGTGGCAGTGCGAGATGAGGGCCTGTGCTGTGTGTCGTCAGACAAAAACACCAGATTAATGATTTTGCATTATTTTCGGAACTTTTTTATTCAGAGTTTTGGTATGTGATGCTTGTAACAATTTTACTGCATGACTAAAAAGCTTTAGTTTCAAATCAAAAGCATTCAAGTAACCGTACATGTGACAGTTTTTTTCCTTTGTTTCTTGAGAACTTTTCTTCGCGTTTAAGTTTAAAGTTGTAACGTATAAAAATATAACCTATTTTGAAATTGAGATATGGCATCAGTTTCTGAAATCGCTGATAAAATATGGATGTATTCCAGTAAATTTTGTAAACGCTTAAGTTTCATAATTTGCGAGAATCGGCATATTTCATCCATCCATTGGTGTAGTGTACTTCTTTAGAACTCCAACTTATCGTCAAAAGTAGGGATTTTGAATTGCTCCCATCCCTTAAGGGGATACAACTAATGTATCTATAAGAATTAGCACTCAGAGGTAAAATGTATGAGGGCCCAAGCTGAGAGCTATGAAGGCCTTTTTTGTTTAAATAAAATTAATTTTTACCATGTTTTGGACCACCTTTTTCGGTTCACTGCTGTCCTGCTTTTTAGCACCAACCACTTTCTTCTTCAAGTTTTATCTTGTTTCATGAACTTCTTTCTCAACTTACTGTTTCTATGGCTCTTCTGCATAGATTCTGCGTTCCCTTATCTCCATACTTAATGCTGCTTTCCTTCTTCCTCTCTTCGGAACGCTTTTTTTTAACGGTCAAGGAAGCTTGAACTAACATGTAATCTAATCTGAATTGCTCCCATCAAGAGGCGCGCAATAATACCTGGTTTGAAGCTCCGAAATGTATACAGCGAACCTTACATCACTACGTGAACACCAACGACGTGATGCAGAAGCATCAAATAGTACATTCATTCAAGGGAAGTGTTTTGTTTTATCACCAGTCGTTACTTAAAATATCTCTGATGTTTGGAAGTGAGAGAGATCTCATAGTAAGATTTCTTTCGAAGATGCAGTTCCATGTCTTTCGAACACTGTCTCTTCTTGCATTGTAATTCATGACTGTTTAACCCATTAACTTCAGCATTTTTGTGCTCATACTACTGTTACAGCAACCAACGTCATTAAACTGGTACTGACATTAGGAAGTCACCGTCTTCAGAAAGACGAAGCAACTGCCACCTGGCAGTGAACTTCAAAGAGCACATTAGGGAACAAACTGAGGAAAATACCATTATTGAGGCTGTTTTCGAAGAGGACCGTATAGTCTACTAGGCGGTAAAGGATTAATGGTAATTTCTGAAGTATTTTAACGTAATTTGTGCACTGGTGTTCATCTAACACAAAATTTTTCTGATTCGTAAAGTGATTCTCAGTCACATTTTCCAATACCTCTTATGGTTTTTCACTCAGTTTTTAAGCCTATTCATTACATCGCTAATATAACTTAGGCTGGTCAGTGTGCCTTAGTGGTTAGGAACGATCGCCTTTTGAGGGGGAATTCAAAATCCCGCAGTCCGGTGTATCTTCTCGTTGGGAAAAGTATGGATGTTCACTGCGATTCATCACTCGACTCAGATATGTGATATGAGGAGCGGCTCGACCAGGAGAAACAGTCATTGAGGCCTAGCCTGAACTACAAGACATCTAAAAAAATTTCGTCATTTTCACTGGAATAGAACTGTTTTCCAATTTTGTGTCTTAGTGCACCGTATAGCTGCTAGGACTACCGTAGACTTGGCACTTATTTTAAGAATTTACTTACGATCCTGCGCTTTTTGCTCTTATCGCTGCATTCTGAGACCTATCGCACGCCATACAATCGTGTGTAAACAATCGATTCCTAAAGAATTTTGAAGCAAATCAAGCCTAAAGCTTCAGTTGTGTAAATTAAATTTTACTTTGTTTCAAAAAAGAGGGATCGATAAAAGCGTAAGCTGCTTCGCTCCCTACAGACTCTTCGTTGTGGGTTGGCTGAATGAACTTCTGAACTCTGAACTCTGAAGGGACTCCGCTCTCCCACCATTCAAGCAAAACTTGGACTATGCGAGGTAGAAATGCACTCACAAGCTGTTATTGTCAGATTCCGTGCAGCATGGCACGCGTTTTGTCGATGGGTAATGGATATACGGCAAAATTGTAAAGGTTTATTCACCTAATGTATACGGTAGAGATTGTGGGAATGAATGTCTAAGTACAGGTTGACTGAACAGATAAGCATCCTCTTGTACTGAAGGAAAATATTTTACCATGATGGCCTTCAACTCCTGCTTTGAAAAGTTCATTTGAGAAGCAGTTGTCGAGTCCTGTACATGCGTATTTCCAGAGCTCATTGGTAAATATTTAGTTGCTGTGGTAAATATTTAGAATAGCTTAATTTATCATTAGAAGCAACTAACTTTAAATGCGTAATTTGAGTTTGTATGGGTTGTACTGTGATGCCAGTAGTGCTAAATACTATGTATGCTTTTAGGACGTAAATTGTAAATAACTGTCTAATTCTCTACATCTATTTTCGAGTCCAGCAATGGAACACAAGTTACGTATACGGAATGAATGTTATGCTTTCTCTAATGAAAATTAAGTAAAAATCATACATTTTTATACATTTAGTCTTAACTACGCAATAAATAAAGTCATTTTCGTAATAGTGAAAAATTACAACGCTATGAGTCTAATTAGAGCTGATAGAACGCACTCGGTTCGATTGCAGTAGCGTAATCACATCAGTAAGTCTTACTGAGTCGAAACTTGAGTGGCTTCAGAAGGCTCAGACTCTACGACTTCTACTGTGGTGGATGATGCAACATCTTGTGCAGGAGATGATTCAGTCTCTGCAGCTGCTTCTGGTGCTGCCGAAGGTTCAGATTCGATTGCCACAGCAACAGATGGTGCTGCCTCTGGGGCTACAACAGACGAAGAAGTTGGTGTCGGTGCGACGCTTAAAGCGATGGGGGCTCCCAGCGTTGCAGCTCTGACTCTGAAAAAGTTAACTTTTGCTGCAACAACATCAGGAGAATCGTTGTCGAAGATGAACTGCCGGAACTGTGGGTCTACCAAGTTCCTGGCTTGCAGATTGGAAGAGCCCTGGAGCTGAGGAGTAACGGCGCCCCTGAATCCAAGCGTTCCTGGAACCCGGACAGGTTGCCCCAAAATGATATTAGCAGCTGAAATGGGGCTGCCGAACGAAGAAGTGCTGAAGAAAGCGGATTTTGTAGCAGGGTTTACCAAAAGATTTCCGATGGCTGGGGCTGGCCTTTGTTTCGAGATCTGTTGACTCGTTTCAACGGCCACAGGAGATGATACAACCTCAGCTGTTTGCGAGGCACTGCTTTCTGGAATTATCTCAACTTCAGAAACCACAAGAGTTTCGAGTGCTTCATCGTTTACAATACTCGAATCTGTTGTTGCCTCAACAGGAATTGTGGCTAAAGTTTCACTTGCAGTCTCTAATTCAGGTGTGCTCGCCTCAGTGAGCGAAGGTAGTTCAGTCTGGGAAGTTGAACCTTCTTCAATGAGGAGATCTGCGTCAGTTTGAGTTACAGCTGTTACTTGAGGGAAAATTACAATGGCTGCAGTATCAGGAGCTTGACCAGTGAGTGCAGCCTGGATGGCAGATCGAGTGGCCGCATCAAGTGTCACTACTCCATCAGCAACTGGTTCCGAACCGATATCGGCTGTTGTGGCTTCTGCGGCAGACGAGAGAGATTTACCTCGCGATTTGGATGAAGCCTCATTCTGTGCCGACTCGCTAGCTTTTTTGTTCAGTGTTACGTCTACTACGCCAGAAAGTACTTCCTCGGCTTGTGCAACAACTGCTTCTGCTTCTGCGATAGTATCATCGACAGTCGAAATTTGTAGCTCTTCTTCCGGGGTTATCGATGGCTCTTCTTCGACAGGGCCTTCTTCTACTATCTCAATAAGTTGAGTACCAGTAGCTCCATCATTTTCAGAGTTACTGTTTGCCCTAGCCTCAATCGTTACATCTCCTTGAATTTGAGATTGTTCTTCTACCGCCACGACCTCATCAGCAGCTTCAGTCTGAATGGCAGAGTTTTCTGCAGTGTCGACGAAAACGACTTCTTGTGCAACCTCTGGCTCTGCAGCTTCGGCTTCTGACGCAACAGGAGAATCTACCAGTTCTGGTTCCAGAATAGCGGTTTCAGTCGCTTGTTCCCCAACGATACCATCATCTTGGGCTTCTTGTACTGGAACATTCTGCTCCTCAACACCAGCCTCAATAACTTTCGCCAAAATGGTAGACAGGGCGTCCGGGAGAGGAGTGTTGCGTCCACCGTCGCTTAAATCAACTTCACCGTTGATACTTGATTCAGCATCTGATGCAGCAGCAAGATCAATGACATCTTCCGCAATTTTTCCTAATGCCGCTTCTTCAGCCTCTGAGACTAGCTGAAGATCTTTTGTCAACGTTTCTTCAACAGCTGCCTTTGCCTCGCCTGCCTGAGCAAGTTCAGCTTGCACGACAGTCTCCGGTGCACCAGAAGACTGAACCTCTTCAACTGCAACATCGATGGCATCTCCGACAGCGGCGGCTTCAGAAATCTCTTCCCTGATCGCTTCTTCTACTTTTTCTTCAGCTTGTACCACATTAGCTATATCTGACAAGTCGGCAGCCACTTGGCTTGCCGGAGCTGTTTCTTCATTGGTTTGCTGGGTGGGTGCCGGGACCACTACCGGGATTAAGGTGTTGGGAGACGCCTCTAGGTCTTGGATGAAGAGGGGCACCAGACGAGTGACGCCGCCACCTTGCAGGCTGATGTGGGACAGTTGAGGAGCCGGGGCAGACAAGGCCCCTGCCACGAGCACAGTGACCAGCTGAAATTGTAATGGAAAATTATTAATTTGACGGCTCAGGTTGTTCTTATTTGGTTGCTTATGCTCATCATGTCTGAAATTATGGTGGAAAGTTGTTAATTTGATGGCTTAGAACGTTATAATTTGGCTGCTCATGTTCACCATGCATGAAATTGTAGTGGGAAATTATTAATTTGAAGGTTTAGGTTGTTCTAATTTGGCTGTTTGTATTCACCATGCTATTGATTTATGGGATACGTTATAAAAAGCAAAAAAATTTCGGAGGTAAACTCTTCTTTTAGAAAATGAAATCCTTACTTTACTTCTTGGTTGTATCAAATGAATGGAAGAAATGAAATTTTAATTACTGCAGTGCTGTTTGTAGCTTATATGTTTCCATGCTAAATATTCTGATTAATTTTAGAAAGTGATGAGTGTTTACACATTTCAGTCACAAATCAATCGAGGGCACAGGTGATTGAAAATTAAAACAAAATTTTGTTAGTACAATTATGTCTAAAAAGTTTTTGTAATTTTCATGAAGTTTATGCCGCTGCTGTGAGGAAGGAAATACATGGTATTTCCTGAATACATAGTATTCAGGTGTTTCCAACGCTTCTGAAATTCGAATTTTCCTTAATAATTATAAGGCGATAAAAGTGAATAAACCTCTTCATTTGCTGTCGAGGCATTGCAAATCTCAAGAAAGAAAGAAAAGAAAAACATTTATTTCCAATAAAGTACAAACATGAACTGTCGATACATTGGTTTTTAAAACATAGCTAGGTGACATAGCTTTTTTCATTGTAATTTTAGTTCGACTTCGCTTGAAATTGTCATTAAATGAGCAAAATGGACGCCAAACAAATTTGGAAGACAGAGACGCGGAAACAAGGAAGAGACCTAGTGTTAAAGAAACGTACCTACGCACCAACTGGTCGTCACGCTCTGGTAAATTAGGGGCTGCTGACCACTACAAATACACTACAGTCAGCCTTGTTGTTGATGTCAGTGATGCTACGCAGGTGTGATCTTCGCAATAACAGATTTGAGTAGTTGGTTAAGACTATAAGTATCAAAAACTCCAAACACATAATGGTCACCGTTGATATTAGAAACATCACTGGAGTTTTGTTGTCATTATTGCCTTGATATTACGTGCCTTTAAGTTCATTTTCTGAAATAATGGCTTCGAGTTCTTCTCTAAAATATGAACTCAGAAAAATGAGAGATGCTATGTTAAATACATGTACGACTGGACGCGTTTTTGCTATGAAGCTAAATCGCTTTATGATATATGATCAATCAGCGCTGAGTAAATTTGTACTGAAGACATTTCTCGTTTTCTTCAACGCAGTCTATTCTATAAAGTACATTTTCGTTAACGAGGCTATACTTCGTTTTCATTTCAAGAGTTATGTATATATGTACAAGGGTAGCTTGCGTTTTCATTTGAAACACAATTCATTCTAATACGCAAGGCTACCACGCTCTTCTAATTATAATGCTGTACATCATTTTTCCATAAAATGTTATCATTCTTTTCGATTTAAAACGCCGCCATTAAATCTAAATTAGAAGACCATCGTACGTTATTGCTTACGACGCAATCGTTCGTAGATATTCACAGGGCCGCCAATGTGTCCAGTTTTAATAGTTTTCTCTTATATAGACCGAACTGAAATCAAGTGTACTACATTGTCCCAACACGTCAATTGTTATTGATTTCTTCTGATTTGAAGCAAAGATGTAACATTTTTGTATTTTCCTGTCCGGCGCGCCAATGAATGAAAATTAGTTCTTCCTTACGCGAGTTTTTTACGATCTGTTCTAGCTCGTACATTCCTTGCATGAAGCAGAAAATTGCCTGCAATTATGAGCCCTTTGACCACACCTCGATTAGTGAAGTTCAATTCGAACCCAATCTGCTCACCAAACTGCTCCCAATCTGTATCTTTTCAGTTCAACTGCACTGAGTATAAATTCGAATGAATTAGTTCTTTTGAAATTGTAATTTTTATATTCCCCTGAAAAGGACCAGTGCAGTTGCCGCCTGGCTTCAGACACTCAGTGATGGCCGGAGCCTGACATTCAGCGGTGGTTGGGTCTGGCACTACGTAGTGGTGGAAAAGAATCAGCGAGACTTCTGGCATTCAGTTGTGGTTGAGTAAAATTGCCAGAACATCTAGGAGTCTGGACATCTGATAATCAGTGGAATAGGAGTCTGGACATCTGATAATCAGTGGAATAGGAGTCTGGACATCTGATAATCAGTGGAATAGGAGTCTGGACATCTGATATTCAGTGGAATAGGAGTCTGGACATCTGATAATCAGTGGAATAGGAGTCTGGACATCTGATATTCAGTGGAATAGGAGTCTGGACAAATGAAATTCAGTAGAGTAGGAGTTTGGACATATGAAATTCAGTAGAGTAGGAGTCTGGACATGAAATATTCAGTAGCGTGAGAGTATGGAGAACGGATATTCAGTGGATTGGGAGGATGGAGGTCAGGAAACCAGTAGAGTTAGAGTCTGGCATCTAATTGTCGTGGAGTTGAATAAAAGAAATTCTAATTTTTGAGCTACTATAGAGTCGGAATATCTAAAACACTTATTTTTTCGTCTCTGCTTTGTGTAAATAGCACCAGATGTTAAGAGTGAAATGTCATGAGATATGCCATTGGCACAAGATATTTGTTGAAATTCATCACGGCCTCGTTAATTTAAGTATCACTATTTTAAACAGATAATTCTGCATGGAATCGTTTCACGGGGTTCTAATTTTAAATTTATTTGCCGTGTATATATATCGAATAATAAAAATGGAAAGTTTTCCATTCCTATGGAGCTTAAATTTTGCTTCATTTAAAATGACTCCAAAACAGGAATGACCGCAGCTTTGTGACGATTTTTGCTGCAATTTGCTTTTTGAAACTCAATTTTCCACTCTAGTACACAGAAATTTACTTAAATGTTTCTCTGTCATCGTCAACGAAGCATAGAAAATATTAGACTGTTTCAGTTCAGATTATAAATTTGCTACCGAAACTCTTGATTATGCTATTTTAAGTCGCTCCTAAATATTATTAAGTCTCTCCTAATTAACTGAGAAGCAATTGATTACTTTTCGCATCGCTACCTGTCGTTTTTGAATTAAGTTGACTTGTGAATCCCATTAATGGTTCTGAATAGAATTACATCGAAGTTCAAGCATCATTAATCGGTCATCAGGACTACATTGCCCAAGAACCATGTGCATTGAGTGTGCAACATAATTATACCCGCGTCTCCATTCATGTAGCGATCACGTTCACCTTGTATTGCAAATGTCACAGTCATGGATCACAGCGGAACGAATTAATTACTCGTCCCTAAAAACGCACACTGTTCATCCAAGCCTTAAGTTTTGACCGCATAACTTTGCCTCGCGTTAAATTTTCCTTGATTCGTTCTGTTCCTTGCCAAGGAATTTTCTTCGTACGGGCACATTAAACCCGGAAATTTTCATTCAAAACATGGTCGAAAATAAAGTTTAATTTTAATGTATATTCAGTCAAAGAGTAAAGTATTTAGTTCTTTGAACAGGAATAGGGCTCGCTAATATCAATCTTAACTTGAAACTCTCGGTATCCGGTGTACAATGACAGCTTCCTCAAGCATAATACTATAACAATTTATCTGAAAATTATCGCACTTTGTAGTGTGACAATTGTGCACGCTCAAACAAGGGCATTCCGTGTTTTAGAGTAAAACCCCTGTTTTGGAGAAAATTTGCAAACAAACAAGTTTACAACTTCCAAATGACCGAGAATTCGTGTGAACGCTGTCTTTTACAAAGCCTGCAGCTAAAATCCTGCAAAGAGGAGCGCTAAGTTGACTAATACACCACCAGGGAGAGCAGAGTACGACTCCGCCAAATAAAATGATCCGAGAGCACGCACCAGAAACAGCATCCTCTCTAAGACGGACCAGGAGAGTGTGGTGGACCGCGTTCTCGCTCCTATATATAGGCGCCGGGTGCCAGTGTCAAGGTAGAGCTTCCCTTGCTTTGCGTCGAGACCTCACACATCTGTACATCACCTCCGCATCTCAATACGGAATTTTTACGCTATTTTGGCATAATCATCTACTTGCACTTCCCTGAACTGAAGGTCGCTTTGCGACTTCGGTGACCTTGAGACGAATTTTTTCGCCGTGTTCAGCGAGAAACTGGTGGGTTTTGAAGCAGGTCTCCAGCAGCTGAGACAGAAAACGGTAAACAATTTCAATAGGGAGTTTTCTTTCACTGAGAGAATATTATCGCATGAACAGTTGTAATAGAACAGATTCATGTCTTAGGGTAATGAAATGATAGAAGATCTTTTATTCTTATATGTATATCTTTTTTTACATTAGCTTTCAAACATCTTGCGAATAACGGCAAGACGCAAGGAAAGTTACCCAGGTCGAGCAGCAACTCTACTCCAACACTTGAGGGAAAAGAAGATGCGAGGCTAACTCTCTTCCATTTCGCAACGGGAAGAAACAACAAACTCTGCTGGATATCGTACCTTTCCTCACGAAGAAGCTTTCTTGTAACGTCTAGGCTACTGTGGCCTCATGATCCAACGCGCTAGAGGGGACACGAGTTTTGAAATACATCTTTGCCCTCTGATTAAGCTATCCTCGCTTCCAGAAGCGGTAATCGCTCACCGATCTGTGGGGTAAATTAGGAGATAACCCAGCCTAACGTGGAATGTAAGCTTTCTGCTGGGAACAATACGCGACGTGAGAAATCATATATTTATGCTCTGATGTCCTTACATTGCTGCCATCACACAGGGTGCAGCAGTCAATCCTGCATTTTAGGCCTCCACAGCCTTCTCGAAAATGCAGGATTGACTGCCGCACCCTGTATTTAGGATTAGTAACATTCCTGCATTTACATTCATTTAATATATGACTACGTCCCTAAACCAAGTCTTTCGTGAGATGATTGCATCTCAAAACCTTCATTTATTCGTTTATTTTGACACCAGTGTTGTAGTACACTTCAATTTTTTCATACATTTTTGACCGACGTCCGTGTGTGTTTATGCATCTACGTACTTAATCATCAACACTCTTGTCCATCAACATNCAATCCTGCATTTTAGGCCTCCACAGCCTTCTCGAAAATGCAGGATTGACTGCCGCACCCTGTATTTAGGATTAGTAACATTCCAGCATTTACATTCATTTAATATATGACTACGTGCCTAAACCAAGTCTTTCGTGTGATGATTGCATCTCAAAACCTTTCATTTCTTCGTTTATTTTGACACCAGTGTTGTAGTACACTTCAATTTTTTCATATATTCTTGACCGACGTCCGTGTGTGTTTATGCATCTACGTACTTAATCATCAACACTCTTGTCCATCAACATCTACATGTGCCTCCATTCTCACGAAATGGGCACTTCGATGGGACTGTACACTACAAGCGTATCTTACACCCGTAACATATTCGGGTGCTTTTAAATTTATATAGTGTGAATAAATTGTGATGAATTCGCTACGTGATTGTCTCCTAGCGTACTACAATGCAGTATACCTACGTACCTACACGCCAGCCTATCTTTTTAAGTACTAGCCAATTCCTTCAATGTGCTCGTGTAGCATAACCAAATCTTTCTCGATATATGTGCTGCATACATTAATATTAATTTGTTCTTTCGTGCTTTTTTTCTATTTTTTTGCAAATTATCAATTACGTAAATGCGAACATACAGAAGAGATTGATCATGCCTCTGCCACCTCCTACTCGAGTGCCTCGCACTGGCGGCAGTCACGCGTTTTCGTTCATCAAAAACAAAGCATACAAAACATAGGTCAAAAAATTATAGCGGCCGCTCCAGTGCGCAATTTCACTAGTCTTACAAGAGTATTCAGCATTTAACTAAGGATAGCGCTCGTATGATCGCAGTTCTGCAAGTGTTGCGGTAAAATAATGTGATGTGACAGTTGCCAGTTATGAAGACACGCTTCCTGGCTAGTGATCAGTCAATTCATAATTATTTAGCTTCTGTCAGGAAAAGTCATGGCAACAGAAAACAAACCGAAATGAAGTACATCGCAAAGTCAATGAACGGGAAATCCTATCTAGTGCTCGAACGACGCATGGTAATATTGTGAGTTATGATTAGTTTTCGTTCATAACAAATTGCTGAGAAAATCATTCGTCATATAGCGCCATTCTTGAGTAAAAAACGCTGTTGATGAGACCTGCGAATAACATACTGACGGTAAGTGAGTACAGTCGTGTGAATGTTTTATGTTTCAGCACATTCGAGCGAAATTAGTTCCATTTTCTTTCTCGTCATACAGGGTGGCGCACAAGTAACGCACCATTTAAAAAAATTACTAATAAATAAACTATGAAAGGTATAACGATAGGGTTAATTGCAAACGATAGAGGAACTCTTAAAGTTTATTTACATGTCGTATCTTGTCTACAGATACCCAGTGTATATTGCGGTAATAAATAAGGGTGCGTTACTTATGCGCCACCCTGTATAAGGATTGATACGAGTATTTCTATTCTATTTCAGCATGTGGCAGCTAACAAATTACCTTTCAATATTTGCCTCATCACTCAGTGGTGAAACTTAATACCTTCGCTTTCTTAGGACACCACTCAGAAAAGACATCAATGACGCCTCATCACTCAGTGGTGCCACTGAATAACGTCGCTTCCCTATGGCACCACTGAGAAATGACTTCACCTATTTAAGTCGTCACCACATGTCATAAGGAGATATCGGATTACATCGAGCAACAATTCAGGTATCAATTTCGAGCCAACCATAATACTTACTGACAGCTCGAGTCAGTTTGAACATTTCGAATTCGACTCAGAATTTGAAAGAAAGTGTAGTCCATCCTCGAGTTGAATATTATCTTACAAGAACCTAGCTCTACCCATGCGGGTAGAGGGAATTAGTCCTGGTTGTTCAAACGTGAAAAAGTATTGTTTTAGTTGAATAACTGGGATTAATTGTAGCCGAATTAGACATTAAGTAAGATAATAATACACTAGTTCATTTAAACGCGGAATTCTTCAACGTAGCCTGGATACGCGTACACCAGCACAAAGATAGCTACGGCGTAAATTCAGGGCTGGTTTAACGCTTGAACTCTAATTTTAGCCCCTGATAATAGTGAATCAAAGCGGCAGCGCCTGGAGCATTCCAAATGATGATGCATAACTCTAAATTCAATTGTTTGTCTCGACATGAAGAAACTGTTCTGTGTACCCAATAAAAATAAATAAACTGTTTAACACGGAGTACACAAAAAAGGTAAACCTGATGCAATAGTGGTATCGTGTTAACATCACAACACTGCCTGGTTTTATACTCCACGCCTTCTGACAAGGGGTAATAAACGTTCATTAGCGTTTATTTTGGGTTTACAAGGGATTAAGAATCGTAGAATGACGTCTCGCGTAGCCTTTTGACCTTGGCGGTACCAGGTCGTCACGGCTCTTGAACTTGCGTGCACTTACACCAAAAGAAAAGGAATGCAAGTGAGTAAGAAATGCGGGTTAAATCAAAATGCAACTATGTAAATGGAGAACAGTGAGGAAGCAGAAGCATGAAACCAGTGGTGAATGTTAGAATAAGGGACGAGAAGTTTGTTCGGATGAA
>JACJUY010000251.1:1603-36128 GCA_014220935.1 Platorchestia sp. MABIK
CATTCATTAAGAATTAAGGTCTAAACCGTTCATTTCGATCATGAAGAAAGTCTTATGCACACAATGTTCGTCTGCGAAAGTGTGTTCTGTTTCATCTGAGCCGCTCCGAAAAATACATGGTACGAAAAAAATAGTTCGCTTGGAGCTCCGCACAGTAGCGTATTTTACGTCTTTACCCACATTATTTCAAGAAACTGAACATAGGCATAGTCAATCATTTCTTGGGATAAGCTAGCAATCAAGTCCTGTCAAGAACATAGTAACCAGGAATAGTCGCTGTTTAATTCACCTCTACTCAACGCTTTCTACATTATCTCATAAAGCAATGAAGGCTAACCAGCTATAGTCTAACTTTAATGATCGGATCAAGTATTATGAAATGAACATGATTGGTAAACTTAGCGGACCATGCCTACGACAAAGGTAAAGACAATTTAGCAGCCCCGTTCAACTCCTTACGAATCATAAGGGTCTCAGAGAAGAGGCAGCAGTATGCCTTCAGTTCTGCCCATCAATTGCTGACTTGCACACTCAAAAAGGTGTAAATGTACCTCCGATACCAAGTGACAGGATTAGTTGATAGCAGGATTTTTTTCCGAAGCATGCCTTTCAGTTAATACCCCCATGACGGTTTAACCCAGGCATAAATATCCGTGACCAGCGTCACGACGTATTGAGTGCAGGTAGATTTAACTCGTTTTCCTGAACTAAAAAGCAATAATCAGCCTAGATCGCGTATGAATAATCGCGTCACTCATAAAACATTTGGAATTAAGACAAAGCGAAATTTGGCAACAATTTATTGGAATGTCTTCAAAATACGATCGTTGGAAATGCTGAACTATCACAAAATTTAATAATGGAATGCTACCGTTTATCACAGTTTTATGAGAAAGTGTATCTTCATTACCAGGTCACCATTACGAGCAGTAGAAATCTATACCAGTCAAAAACTGAATCAATTTAAAAAAATTATCGAACTGATCCGAAAATTTAAATTAAATTCAGCAAAAGCATCGAGAATCAAAACATATGACAATCAAAATTTCATACGAAACTAATAAATGCTTCGGTCATGCGGTTATCGAGTGCACTACTGAAGGAAAATAAGCAAGAACCAACTTGGTGTGCTTAACTTTTTTGCATTCACTTACGAAAAACACTTATTCTGTTCCATAGTTACGTGCAAAATTGGTTTTGCTTCCGAGTTACAAATTGAACAGGGTAAAAAACGTTACCTTGAACACTTTTTTAATGCAATCGAGAGAGCTGATAGAAAACTTTCAATAGCCGCTCAAGAATTTCCATCAAATCTATCTGAGCGTCTGTTTTAGCTCAACTTTTCCTCCGAGACGAAGTGCATGGATATTAGTTAACTAAACGCAAATATACTTGCAAATAAAATCTTTGTGATAAAACTCAGGAACATCTACGGCAGGTTTTATTGAAATAATGTGCTTTTAATCGGCACATGAAATAAATACGTTCAATGGTTATAAATCAAGATGTACAAATTAGATTTGAATAGTGGTTACGGAACTGATCATAAGCCCACGAATAAATTCAGAGAAAGGCTCAACATATTTGGCTCTAGTAAATTACGAAACGTTCAGAGAATAACAAAAATAACTAAAAAATATGAAGTGGTTAGTAAAACGAAGATTAAACATATCTTGCAATAATTTATTGTATAAGGTTTCAACATGGAAAAGTACAAATATTGCAATACAACCAAAACTACCTTCGGAAACAACAAGACTTCTCTGCATCGCTGGTGTACAAAAATTGATCAGGAGCAACGCTAGGTCGAGGGAGAGTATAATAGAAGGGACACATGACAGACGAGGGGAGACAGCAGCATCCCTGTAGCAAGGGGATTTAGTGAGGGATTTCTACCAGTGTTGGAGCATCGTCACACAAGATGAGCACATCTTTCGTTTTGTTTCGACACCGTGACGGAGTACAACGACGGCAATGTTCTGATCTCGTCACTGCATGTTGTGTGGCAGACACGTTTAGTGTCAGCTTTCACGAAGAAACTGATCTCGTTCATCGCCATGACACTCGATATTTGTAAACGCGTATAACAGCTTCTCCTTGGCACTGCAGCATGGAATGTGAATAACGAGAGCTCCAGCACTGGTTTCTTAAAATGGTTAGCTGCTGGCGCTTAATGATGGTTATCATCGTACACAGCGATGAAGGGTCCGATTACAGCGTTATGAGGATCGAGTGGTTCCCATAGCATCAGACACGCATCTTTTATTCTTTTCGCAATTAAGAAAGGGTCCTTTTGACTTCGCGCCCTGATCAACTTTTTTATATATATTTTCAGGTCTTTGCCAAAAAGAGCTTGCGGATAGGGCCAAAATAAGCAAATAGCACAAGTACACTCACGGCGAGAAGGAAGAATGAAAAATGAAGCCTGAATTAGGCACCAGCTACCAGAAACGCCACTGAACAAAAACTACGAACCGATAACGCATGCTCTCAAGTGCGAGTGCTATAAATTAACGCTCTCGGTCATGAATTTCCACAATACAACGTAGGGTATGGCAGCCGTTTCTTATATTCCATGAATAGTTTTAATTTAGTCCATTTTTCATAGTCCTGTACAGGCGTACCGGTTCGCAGTCCGCTTTCTCACTGACGACTGTATAGGTGATGTCCTATTAGGTCTCGCCGACACACTAAAATCATGAGATCGAGTTTCAGATCCTTGAGAGGGTCGAGCGTGACCTGCTAGACGGCCAGAAGACAGAGAGAAGTGTTTTTTGAAAGCTGTTACTTTACTCCATCGCGTGGTCATCCTACTGGTTCCGACGTAAATGAAGGGCATCGGACTGAACGGTCTGGTCCTCACCACAGAAAAAGCAGGTCATAAAAGCACGAGAGAAAAAGACGGGGCATCGACCAGGCGCGGGAACCAAGAAGATAAGAGGAGGCAAGATTGCTAGGATAATCTGTAGCTACACAAAATGCCAATCATCCATATAATCTACTGGAGAGCGCTAACCTAAGATAGTGTCTCCGACTAGAACTGCGTAATCCAACACAAATGCACGACACAAGAAAAACTCATAGCTAACCAGTTATTAAGAAGGACACAAGCAGTAGAAGCATAGCATTACACCTGATGAAGACAAATGACAAGTTCATGGCAGAGAAATAAAGGCAGTCCAGCTATGGTGCCACAATTAGACGAAAGGAGTGATGGTGGTAGGCTCTAGCACTCAACTAATCATTGACTAACCGAAACACAAAGAACGTCACAATTGCATCTAAAATGGTCAGTCTCAGCAGACTGATTCGATGAATGAGGGTGAATTGCAAGTTCACATTCCTATGGGTGTCGTTAAGAGAATCGCCAAACTATAATTTCTCACGGTACGTTAAAATCAAATTTGTAGCGTACACACACACACACACACACACACACGCACACACCGAACGAATAGAAATAGAACCCTTGCCTCGGCACCTAATAAGGTAAACAAGCAAACATATACTAATTACACATTAAATATAAGATTAATAGTCTACGGTAAATTATAGAGAAGCGCTGATGCTATATGCCTCAATACATTATTACTCTAAATAATAATAATAATCATAATGATAATTACCAAGATAAAAGACTTACGTGCTAGAGACATCTGAAGACGAATTGTCAAGAGATGCAATCTTCGCTCTCCTTGCTACCCCTTCGGCTCGCAAACCAGGTTGCTGACAACATTCCCCTTTTCTTCCGAGACGATGAAGCGCATCGCGGTAGAACGAGCACGCTCGTCCATCATAACCTGTATCACTTTTTTTTACGGAAAGGCGCAAGCAAATTCTGCGTATAGCAACTGGTGTCAAGCGCAACTAAAACGTCGTAGCTTACTCGCATACTATCTATTTTGTGATATTTTCCTCGCTCAGGACATTTATTTTAGCACTACAGCGTCAGATATACAATGCAAGTGCAGCACTTCCTGGTCTTCCAAGCCGGAGGTGTGGCAAGAAGACTCTTATGCCAGGGACGTATAAAGACTGGAAACCATAAGTTACAGACAAGCAGGCAGCTTCAGAGCAGTGACAACGGCGGCAGCAGCAGCAGCACCACTAAGCCAAGAAATATTCATGCTCATAACCCATGATTGTAAAGGCTAAAGGGAAATCAATGAAGACATTTGGGTGTTGATCCTGGACATTCCATCTTCAGAAAGAAATCAACTTAGGCTCATGGATAAATTATTAAATATCAATGATAGGAATAAGAAATAGTGGCATATCAGGCTCTTCAAAAAACGAGCTCTGGACTTGCTTTGTAATACGAGGCGAGTATTAGCAGGTAAAGAGACGGTAAATCATGCTGCATTCAATGAACAGATATGAGAATCATGTAAGGTACAATATCTACTGGTTTGAGCACTAATATTGCACGAACGTTGGCGAGGAGGCGCGCATTTGAAAAATATTCGTGTGTTTTTAACGATTAAAACTACATTAGCGCCAGGGGCCTCTGCAGGAGCATGCTAGCAAAGAGACGAACAACTCTTCGCCACCGCTGTCGCCGTGGAGACTGCGCACTATTGCAGTAGCCATGATAGAGCAAGGCAGCGTAAGAAAGAAGATGAGGAGGATTTAACCTATAGGCTACAACACACAAACCGGAGAAAAAGTTTACATTACATATACAATAAATAGAAGTGACACACGGAACAGCATGGCTCGAGGAGAGGAGCACCCGATTTGACAAGGCTCGCACGAGCTATAGGGATTCTGGACAAGGTGTTTTTTTTTCACTCTCATGATCGTACTACTCTCCTCGTCACACGCCCTCCACTCACAATAATAGGAATAACAATATTCAAAACTAGACCTGAATAATATACAAGATGACAAAGATACAATAATACATTAGAAATTACGTACGTACGATGCTAGATACGAGGTAATCTCTTGAACCCAATGTTTTTTTGCGCGCCTAGCGTGCAGCAATGAAAGCTGACGCAATATTTGATGATGCTTCACAGTACCTGGACGTAAGTCAACGTACAAAAACGGGAAACTCAGAATTGTGGAAACGGTGCGTGCTGTTCCGATTGAAGTTCCAGTTGTTAATTCTAGTCAAACGGAAGTCTCCAACGTAATTTTGCCCCATTGTTCGGTATTGGTGCAACCACTTGACGAAATCAGTGTGTCCTACTTGATCCCACGCAACATACAAATATGGGTGACAACACATACAAGCCTTTGAACAAGACCATCTCACGCTCGGGAGAGAAGCCTCGTGTTGAAGTGTAATTTAGATTCAAGGGCAAAATTTTAACTCGACTTCAGTGGCTAAAAATTATTCCAAATGCACAAGAAACGAGACTTTGGTAAAGCGTGAGATGACTTTCAAGGGCGTCTAAACAGACACTGCACAGCTGAGTCATGACCACTACAAGCAAGTTTGCATCCATTATTGAGTTGTTTCTTAAGAGCAAATACAACCGAAAACGGTGAGTATCATTTGTCGAGATCATCGTAACCATCAACCAAGTGAACGGCAAATTTGAGTAGCTGCCGAGGCATCCACGAATGACGCCAATCCAACGAAAGAATTAGGCATTGCTAAACCTCTCATGCTTGAGCTAAGTGTTATACCTCGAAGAAATCATACTACATAACTGTCTAACACTCAATTCGTAGAAGAATTAGATAGTGAGAAGAGGTAGAAGAAGATGCGTGACAAAAAAATTTACTAATTACACTAACCAAACAACTCTTGACTCAACGGAGGCCTAGCAGCTACAGTACAATTAATTTGAAGATGCAGAGATAGCACTTAATAAACATCTCCCTTGTTTTGTGCACACGTTGCTCACTCGAAGCATCCAAACTAAACGCACAAAATTTGATCGATGTGGAGGAAATTTTCTCAAAATTTTTCAAGAAGCCCTAATGCTAAATAGTATATTGAAAGCAGAGCAAAATTTCGATTTAGCTTCTACGCATGGCAACGAACTAACAAGAGAATACTGATAGGCCAGGCCTCGCTAGTTTTTTAAGTACCTACCACCGGAGAACTGAGCCCCTCTCTCTCGAACAGAGATAACTAGAGAGCTTTGTGACGCAATCGACAGGAATGTCTGGAGACGGTCTGTAGCAGAAGCATCACCAACAGATTTATCATCATTCATAATTAGTTACATATAACAAGTAGCACAAGATTCAACATTAGTCTACTTCGTTGATTCATTCATAGAAGGGCTAGGAGGGAGAGGGAAAGATGGGGACAGCAGCAGATCCTCGGGAAGAAGTCTCTTAGCAAAAATACAATCACATTCACAGAGTGTTGGGTTTTAACAGCTCTAAACAATAACCTTCGCTTCAGAACGCGACAACCCGAAACCTTCTGTAAGGTTCCAGACGTCTCCACTTTGTGCTACGTTTATACACATCCCTGTGATTGATAAAAAAATTTAATAGAGGAAATTTCAATTTTAAACAGGACTCAAAATGGCACCAGTCTAATCTATCGACTTAATAACTCATGCCTTTTTACTATTATAGCTGAACTACTAGAACTCTTTATGAAGTCAATAGAATGTCTACGATTGGTTATTTGCGACTAGTTAGAGCTGACTCAGGTAACTCGCGTCAAGGAGTTCAACATAGTGGTCATAGACGGCTATTTTCAGATAGGCTAACTTGAAATATAGATACCTCTCATCTCATTTGAGTAACACTAGCATTCAAATTTTTAAGTACAAACATTTTAAGAAATACCAGTGAACATCTTTGGTTCGCTTTTTCATAAGTATAAGAAGTTTGTCTCTTTATTATTAGACATTCCCAGCCGGCATCCACACTACTGAAGGATGATATCCGGGGCAGGTAGATGGGAAACCTTTGCGTAGAGAATCTTGAATGAACACACGTCCGCGTGGGGCTGCTCCATATAGAGAGAGCACACGAGGGGACTTCATGAATGGAGTGTGCCTGGCTGTAACGGGTGCTCTGGCGAATATTGTACAACACCGAACCTTCCACCAATGTAGCGAGCGATCCACTTCCTCCAACGTCAGCAGTTCAACTGCACATTACGGAGGTCCCACGAGAAAACGTCTCGTAAAATGAGAGAACCAATTCAACTTTCATCAAATTTCGGGCCGAAAAGAAGACGAAGTTCCGATACAGTGGTGGAAAGTTCAACATTTCATTTCAAATTGACAACACTGCCATCTACTTACTCTTAATTAACTTACATATCAATTGATGCAGGAATGTTAAGTAGGGGTTCTTTATCTAAATTTCTGTACAAAAATAGATACATTTATCAAGATATCTTTAGGTTTGCATGGAAGTTTTTCTTATCGCTTACCATGATAGCAACTTACATGTGGTTGCAACCTTCCCTAGAACAACACCATTAGAAAACCCTTCGTTTATTTCTGATTAATTTGTGACATTCCCGCGGGGCGACTCGCAGTAGAGTTTGTGTGACTGTAGTGAGATTCTTCCTCAAAACCCCTAAGAATAATAGAACATAACACTAACCATCAACTAAACATATAGACACTGAATCGCCGACAGGCTACCCTCTCATTCTCTCATCAACTTGATTAGGGTCAAACACTACACCGTAGAACTTTTTCGGTGCTTTCAATTCCACCATCGGATAGATTAGTTGGCCCGGCTACTGCCTTGACGTCTTTTTCTCTTCTCATCTTACACACTATGATATAATATCGACTAGAAGCTAGCGCTTTACGGTTCCTTACATCGTCGTGAAGCCCATTTCAGTGAGAGACAGGCAGGCAGATTATTTCGCGGTCTTCCGTTCACAGCATGGCCCACAAACAAATGATTATCCGAAGGTGCAATTCCATTATCATTAGTGACCTTAGGAGAAAACAAGGGAGCAGGTTGTAACGGCCCTCTCTTCCTCATCTATGGTATAGCCAGAAAATTAGCATGCTAGAGAATAATGTCTTCATCGCTGGTTTAAAAAGTAATTAATCAGACGAAAATAAATTAAAAGGAAAAGAAAAAAACAGCAAATGAAAGAAACAAAAACATTTATTTAAGTGAATAAGAACATAAAAGGTTAATACAGAAAAAAGAACGCTTCCGATGAAGAAATAATATCTACCAATGAAGAAAAAAATTAAAAATAAGTGAAGAACTTAAGTAAGTCTAGAACTAAATCATAAATCTATGACTGAAATGAAGACTAGAAAAATACTTCCGTATCACAAGCAAAATACAACTGAAAGGAAAAAGTAATCGTCCCTAAAACTGGTGATAGGGAGAAGTATTCAAGAGCCATTTAATAGCGAAACAATACAATCACACAAAACAGTGTGTTCACTATTAATGACAATAAAACACATTAACCATCGTATTAAATACAAGATAAATACGTACGAAGAAATAAAACCATGACATTGAGAGAAATAATCAAAGTCACGGCGCGAACAAACGCATCGTTGGTTTTGAGGAGGTAATGGACACAGGAGCGTCGCAAAGATAGAAGCATGGCCTCAACACCACGATTGGCCGCTGCTGCTGCGACTCTACACATTACTTCAAACAGTTCCAATACTCACAACTCGAAGGAAATCCATGATGTAGTAGATAATGGTGAAGACGAGGTAGTAGCTAGTCTCTCCAACCCACTGCATGGGACGACGTAACTAGATGCATTCAGAACGCTGCTCATGTGCGAGTCGTTAGCTTCTGAGTTGCAAGAGGTAGGGATGTTGTGCTGACGTAACAACCAAGTCTGACTATGCTGAATTAAAATACGCGTTAGATCACAGGGACGGACCCAAATGAAAATTTAGACGAACATTTCGATACACCTTTCGAGTGATAGCCAAACGGTGATCTATCAAAATGCCAGACAGAACTTTCAGTATGGGGACAGTTAATCTAACGCTTTTTAATCAAAATGTAACTGTCGAAGAGAAACCCGCAGATGATTTAGAAGTATTTCCTTGTTCCTGATGCAAGAGAGCTATCGAAGTTCTTTTGGAAGTTGTGTTATTAGACGCAGTAGCCGCAGCAACAGCAGCATGTAGCCACTGTGTAACAACCGTCACAATCGGAGATGAACTGCAGGATCGATTCTGTATTTTTGAAACGTTCTACTTGCTCAAAACTCCATTTTGACGGTGGTAATGTTAGCAGGAGCAGGTAGATTACCGTACTTCGTTTGCATTATCAAGTGGTCTAAATATACATATACTCGGATAGATGGAAGGGAAAGATGGACTAGCCAGTAAGAAACGCTGACCAGGCAAGAAAAAACAAGAGGATAGAAAAGAATAGGGAACGTTAGACTGGTGGCCATTTGGGTGAATAAAATCATCATCAAAAAAAAATAATGACGATGAAACTTGGGTCCAAGTGGTCATCAGTTGACTAGCGTGGCTCAGAGTTAGTTACACCCCTACACATAAGGATGGAGGTCACAAAGCAGCACCTTAGCTCTTGTGTTTATTGGTCTTGAATGACACTTGCAGAACTCTGTTACCAAGTGTGTAGCCATTGAGCGACTGGATCGCCACAACAGCTTCATCGTAATTGGTCATGGTGACGAAACCAAAGCCCTTGCATTTGTTCGTTTGCAGGTCTCGAATGACTTTGACGTTCTGCACAGCGCCGAATGGTCCGAACAGCTGCCACAGGATGTTCTCCTCAGTCTCCGGCGCGAGGTTGTACACGAAGAGACACCAGCCGGAACCATTGAGCGCAGAGCCGGGCAGCAAAGAATTGCCCAGCAGATTCTCACCAGTACCAGGCGAGTACCTGTGGGGAACGCCGTCCCTGATCAGGCCAGGTAATAACAGGTTAGTATAGACAAAAGTTCAGCAAGCAATATGAACATCTACGTAGGTCAGAGAAAGAACAAGAGCAAGACACAAAAATGCAGCACACACAAAACACAACCACACCCAACCACCCACACACATGGTATTGTAGCGATGCTTATTATGCAATGTGAATGAAAACAGAGGTCAAATTCTGTGTCCTAAAACAGTAAAAACAGCATCGAAGCACGTACTGTAGTATCAAACGCGATACGCACTTTTTTCATGTTATTGTAATTTTCTACCATTTCCCAGTGCATCTAGCTTAATCATAAGTTACAAAGCGAGGCAAGGAAAGTGCGTTAGCCCTATTCAAATTAAATATAATTTACTGATACACACGTAAAACCACAAAGAAGGGTTCAATAAAAGCACTGCTCAAACACCAATAAGAATAATTGTTATTACTGACGACAAGAACACGTATGTGAAGGACGTTAGGGGATTATTTATGATGCAATGTAATTTATGTACGCCGCTGTATCAAGGAGAAACGTTTACTCAAACTCTCTCTCATAATTCATACAGTTTTATCACCTACCTAGATGAGACTTGTTGACCTATGATCATTGTCATTTTAATTATAAATTAATTAAATACAATTTTGATCATCAATTGCGAAAACATAATAAAGGAATGGTGGTGCAGAGCGCTCCATTGTTGAATACGTGCTGAAAACTGGCATTTCAGAGAATTGCTCAAGTCCATGTAGTATTTGACAGGCTATCACACATACGAACACGCGCACACGCGCACACACACACACACACACAGACACTCACTAATATGCCTGAAGCCTAATTAACCGAGCAGCTCTAAGATTATTCAACATCATGCCGCTAGTGAATTAATAACCTAAAGCATTAGTAAAACCACGAGTCTTGCATGATTCCTCTAGCAACAAGAGAACTATCAACGCATAGTAACAACAATGAAAGTTCTCGCTGGAGCATTACATGAGCAACATTACAACAAGATGAAGTTAGGAAGAGTGTAGCAGTTGCGAAGACACTAAGGGCAGCCTCGATACAGCTCAGAAATAAGCTACTGCACAGCAATCACTTCTTTCACGCCATAATCATGCTTTTTGGAGATAGCGTAACCAGCTCTGTTAAAGTCTGTTAAAGCTCAACTCTCTAAATCGTTCTGCGTTAACTTTTACTTTAGATTCATTAAGGGTAAAACTTCCAAGGTTGATAATTAGATTTTCACCATCGTTCTACATGGAAATACGAAATTCGAAGTCATTAAAAGAATTGAAAATGCTTAGCACTGGTAAAATTGACACATAACTTAGAATACACTCGAAAAAACTACCGAATTTTCGAGAAACCAAAGGGTCTTAAAACTGATTCTTTTTTAATCGAAGGTAATCATTTTACCTGTTTGTTCATATTAAAATTTGGAAATTAAAATAGGAAATCCCATGAATCTTCAATACTGCAAATGAAAATATCACTTACAACCAGACAAAATATTGAGACAACTATTATGTTCGCTATTGCATATTTCGGGTGGAAGAACCTGTTAAAAAAAAGAAAATGTCTATTTATGATGAATAAACCCTCAGCTTTCACAAAGAATTTAGAAAAGTGTCTAAATTCACTTCACAAAAACAAAAAAATTCTAAATGTCCTGCTGGAATCATTAAACATCTTTGTAAGTCTTTAGTTGGAGGGTCAATCCACACAGGGCTCATGGACACGCGACTAAATTCGACTGAATATTAGTGAAATTGTTGCAGTAGCAATTAGGATACTTAACATTAGTCATAACCACCACTTCAATAAGTCATTTCGAACAGAATTACAGATGATAACGCATGCAGTAGGTTCAACTCAACTAGAAATAACCAAATCATGCAACACAAGCCACATATCACAGTCATAGAAGGAATAATTATAATGGCGAGGTAAGAACAGGCAAGCTCACCAAGCGTGTAAAGAAAAGAAAAAAATCCTTTCTTACTGAAAACGAAATTGAGCGAGTCATTGTAATAATTTTTGTCTAACATGATGAAGACATAAACCGTTGCTACCTGCTCATTTACAATTGTGCTCCCGTCAACACTGCCAACATTTCTTAAATTCGTCGACGTCAGACATTCAATATCGTGAAACCGTTCAGTCATATGCAGGTACGAGATTTTTGTTCGAAAATCATGACAGAAGCGAATACTTTTTTATAATTCCTTTAGAGATCTTAAATGATGATATTGTAAATGCACCGATGTCTTCTTCGCATCAGCGAAATACTGAAATGAAAACTATTTGAGGTGCTCATAATATTCGATGATTAACTTTTCGACGTCCTATTCAAAAATATTACGAATGGGTTACATTGAAGTTCGCTATTACCTTCGGATCCGAAAACAGATCAAATTAACGTTCTACATTTCCTGTTCGTACTTCAAAACCAGACCATTAAAAGACGTTCATTTGTAATTTAACAAGTGAAACTTGAAGAACAAAAAACTAAAATTTGCGAGAAGCGGGCATAAATACCGATAGGAACAATCTTGTTAACATTTGAGTTGAACTCTTTCTACACGAAATTTATTGATTCAACTAGAAATTCAAATAAATTGAATTTACGTTCCAGAAAAGAATGAAATGCAAGTGTTAAGGTGTACACGATAGGAAGAAGAGCATTGGCGATGACATTTATTGATCTTTAAGTTCGGACTTGCCATGTTATGATAAATGCACTGATCCTGAGTGATGAGAAAATTTTAACAAAATTCAAGAAAAATTTTTGATCTAGAGAAAAGTAATGACCGGTTTTCCAATCATTTTTCTTTAGGCTGTTGCGTAATAGAAGCCATTAGCGATAACGAAACTTCTAAAAAAAATGAAGTTTCATCAACCTTAAGCTAAAAGTGATGCAAAGACAAAACCTCCTCGCCGTATTACCTATTGCCAGATTTCGCGGTCGGGCTGAATTACAAATTATCTGCCTATATATGGTTAGTTGAAAATTCGACTAGTTCAATGTCAGAGGTTGAGATACGTTCGGACAACAGCAATTCAAAGCGTTACGCTCACATCCAGACATCCTCGTGAAAAAATCTTTCAGTTACGATGAAATGTCTCGCTACCGATGGCACAACAAATGTGATTGAACAGACAGTAAGAGCACCTCTGAGAGCAATAAGAAAAGAAGGACACGTTGATAAAAAAAATCGGTTGCTTTGGACGCGGCTCGTACTGAACACAGACCGCCGACCAAGTCAGAATGAGAGTAAAAGGACTACTAAGAAAGAAAAGGACGGAAAATAATACCGAAAACGAGCTGCCTTAGAAAAATACATCATGAGAAGTCGAGCATAATCTTGAGTAGCTCTTATGTCTTGGCTCAGACGTATAACAAACTGCATCAACTCTATTGTTAGTACCTGGGGATGGCTCCAAATGGCGCCTACCATAAGGCATGCTGACGGTAGGACGCAAACGACAGGAATTCTCAATTTCTTAAAACTTCGCTCAAGACCTAACAAAAAATTGAATCAGTAAAGAGCGCTAGTGCTGAAAGGGGAACCGTAAAACACCCAACAAAAACCTTTTAAATCGAACGTAAAAGAAAACTAATCAGTGGTAACGTCTTTCTGGTCTTAGGGCAGACTTGATTGAAACAAATAACCTCATTGACACCAGTAAACGCCCAAAATGAGCATAAAAAGCCATGATCTCGCTCGAAACAGGTAGCAAGTCGAACGGATTTGTCTTCAATTGAATTTTTTTACAGGAAACTTCCCTACGCTTCAACAAAATATGCTCATTGTGTGTTCGGATCGTGTTAGATGTAAAAAATTACTGTTCACACGGAGTCCGGGGAGAGGTGTCAGAGTTCAACAGTAATTAGGTTCTAGGAGCACCCCCCATTAGTGTATATGTTGTTGAGAATCATTCCACCATTATTGGTAACCATATTTACATGGAACATATTTTTTGACGGTTTACTGCAAACATTAAAAATCGGACATTACTACCATCTACAGAAGTATTTCAATACATCATTGTGCGGACATTATTTACAACACTGACAAACGATAACTCCGTGGTTTTAGATTTACAGATATGTGAACGCAAAAACTTCGTTGCAGAAGAATAATCAAGAGTGAACGGTGAATTGACACAGACAGACGTAACTGGGAGGAAGACGCCATCAGAACGTGTATTTAAAATTCGAGCAGAGGAAAACTAGAAAAATATGTCTTCATCGATTCTTGATATGCTACTCTGCATCGTTTGTACTTAAATAACAGGGGTGAAGGAAAGTATCCATCGAAGAGTAAAGGAAGCTAAAATGATCAGTTCGAGGAAATGAAAATTTTCCCATCGAGAACCGAATAAATTTTCAAACACTTTCTTTCAAAGGTGAATTCAAACCTAAATTATGAACTGTTATTGAACGTAGGTACATGCCAATGTATGAAGGTCGAGTGCTAACCCTTGAGTGCTAACATAAGATTTTTCATCTTTTCTAAGACGTGTGTGAATAACTGTGTCTCGGAATCATTTATATGCGATTGAATGCAAGACAAAAACCAGAAGTCAACTGTCAATCGTCACCAAACGCGCTTACAGCAAGCAGCAACTGGAATCGATCTCGCTAAAAACCAACTCAGAGCCAAGTTCAGTCAAGCTGTTAAGCGGAACATGTACTGTAACCTGCACGTATCACTATCCGATCAACTTCTAGTACTAGTTTCATTCTTGTGTCATCTGAAACCAACGCACGTACGCAGCGTTTGTAAACATTAGCGTGCGTCAGCGATTATTGAGGGAGTGAGAAACTTTTTCAACTTCAACATCGGAATGATCTGCAGGTGAAAGTACACATGTGACGCAGGCAATAGAGATGCACTACAACTTCGTGCTCCCCCAACGGCACTCGCTCTACATCCGAAGGCCCTACTTTGCCCAGCGAACGTGTCAAGGGTATATACAGAAGGAGTGGCAATGCAATTCACACCTACTCGAGTATTTATTACGATCAAAACAAGCATTACGATCAAGATAGGTATTAGCTTGAGAAACACTAGACAGCCAAGTGGACCGTATTTTAAAATTACTTGCTCTTGAACACTAAAATGAAGACAAATACAAAAATGGGTATCATATACAGGCCGACTGTTATTTTGCAAGGCAAAGCAAGTCTTCCGAACAAGCACTCAACACAAGCGTCACACTCATTAACGCGCTTGTCAACGATGGTCATCAAAGAAGCGCATTGAACGTTCTGCTGGCAACACGCAGAGGAAGTAACAGAAATAGTTTACACGGAAGATTTGTGTGAGAATAAAACGAAAGGAGAGAAATCATCAATTCTAAACAAAATTAACAAAAATCTTCAAACAGATATGAAGACGTAAAGAAAACCAAAATGAAATCATTGTGGAAAGCAGGAATTATTATCACGCAAAAACTGGGCTAGAATATAGAAGCCCGGATGTAGGCACAACAAAGAGGTGCTCTCAATGACAGTGATGATTCTGCTGAGATAGGCAGCGGTGGTGATGATAGTGTTAGTGGGCGCGTGTGTGTGATGATACGAGGTAACTATATAGTGAAGCAGAGCTTCTTCGCCTTGGAGAAACTTACACTAACTTGCTTTTCAAATCAGTGGTGACATTGGTGGGCTCCTCAGGCACAGAATCTATGGTTTTCACTTGAGGGAACACCATGGTAGAGTGTCTGAAAGAAACGAGTAAGGATACGATGTGGTTGGTTCACTTGTTGCGTCTCTCTCGTTACTACTCTCTTTATCAGCAAAAAGGAACGAACGAATGAATAATAAACCAATAAGAAAAAATCATTATTCATCCTGATTTAGGAACCTATGAAAACAAAGTTCTACTCTTGGCTGTCCACCGTCAAATTTAGTAAAAACAAACTTATCCGAAAGTAAGATTAATCTCCGTGTTAAGGACACATAAAAATCATATTTGCCGTGATCAACAACAATAAGTAGAGGAACAAAAACAAAAGCAAAACATTCTTCACATAATAAAAATATAACTCATATTTACGCTGAGCAAAATATCGATTCCTCGCCTTAAGATAATGGAGACAAATTTTAAAACTGAATTTTGAAAGAAAAGATTGGCAAGCAATAAGAAGTGCTCCTGTAGAGCTGCCACCAATACCAACCGATGGAAAATAGTGACGGTCCAACAGTACGGAAAGCACAACTCATGAAGGTAGTAACAGAGCACATAATATTATCAATAATACAATAACACTAATAATCATAAAAATAGCAACAAGAATAACAATAATAATCATAATAAAGAAGAGGCAAGTGGCAACTCTTATCCCATCACTCCATGTGAACAACGAAAAAATCACTTCAACAGTGACTGTAAAACTGAAAAAATATGAACGTAAACCCATTAAGTTCAAGCTAAAAATGAACCAAAGCAAGGTCTAGAAAATAAATTTCAAACAAGTAACATCAACTCGCAAAAACTGTCCAAGATCAAAAACGAAAAATAAAAATATGCTAGAACAAAGCAGGAGGCGTACCATTCAAAAGAAATGTTTATTCTTTATCTTATTAATAAATTGACAAGAGAACAATAGGAGTGAGTGGCAACTAGCTCTTCGTTACATCGTTTAACCTCAATAAACTTGTTTCTGGACAATTATTTGCCTGGATTTCGACTGCTACTGCATCAAATTTTAAACAGAAGAACACTACAAGAGTTCATACGAGACAATCACTAAGAGATCCAAGGTATTCCGCGCGGCGATTCCAAGTTGATATTTCCGTAGTTACAAGGGGACTGATCATGATCGGAGTGACACAAAATGCTACGGGATCCTACACCAAAAACTAATGCAAAATAACAGCCGCATTTCCGTTCGCAAGAATGAAATCCCACGCTCAAGTTTTCAGGAAATAAAAAGAAAGCAGAGTGACATTTCCAAATTAATGATGTCGGTTTTCATCAAATAAATTAACTTCAAAAATAAAATATTGGTGTATAAACTGGCAACGAAACACACGTATATCTCAAGGGATAAGTCATGATGCAAGATACTAGTGAGAATACAGAAGAAACAAAAAACAAAGGTAGAAATGACCTCAATGAAGTGGTGATGATGACCATGTCGCAACTTCCTGTTCTCAATCCGAGAATCTTTACGGTACTCGGTAATCAGAATTAATACAAAGCAGATTATCTCATCTTGAGACAGCTTCAGACACGAAATAGTTCAATTTTTTCATGACACTTATTTCCACTCATTTGTTGTGGTGCTCTGCTTACCGTATAGGAATTCTGTATAAATTAAAGAAATGAAAGTTCAGAACGTATCTGACAGCGGCGTTCAATGCGACATTCAAAGTCTAAAAAAAAATTGTACTTTTAATACTTGTACTTGTCACGCACGTAGGAGCAAAATATTTGGCAACCAGTTTTTCCCGCTACTAGCCAACGAACAAGGCTAACATCCAATGTAGTAAAGACCAATTGCAAGTGCTATATTTCGATCTGGCAAAGCTCGCACACATTTAATTGATATAAAACGACACAATAGCTTCCTGCAGAAGGAAAGGTAATTGGCCACGAGAACCTCGAGAGAAAGTTTCAAAATTAGAGGGTTAGCGATGAAGGACGAGATTCTCAGAGGGGACAGAGAGGTACCTACTCTGCAATAAGGGCACTATGGGCTAGAAATCACCTGGTGAGAGGAGACAGAGGGATGTAGCGGAACCTTCCGGCGGGGTGATGGATGGGTCCCCCGAAGCGGCGAGCGAGAGGCGAGAGATACGCGGCCAGAGGAGGGACGCCTGTCTTGCTGTTGTTCGAAGGGTTGTTCGCAAATTTCACAGTTATGGGCTCGCTCGCACCCTCGGGGATGGATCCGTTCAGTTTCTGGATGGCGCGGTCCGCTTCCACGCGTTGGTCGAAACGGATGAAGCCAACACCCTTGCTCAAGCCTAACGCCGAAAACAATGATCAAATGAATGAATAAGAAAGGTCTCGAGTACCACATTCTATGAAATGCTATTATGTAATTTAATAAAACTTGCAAAAGATAACCGAGACTGAAATGCAATATTGGGCTTCAAAAATATTTTCAGAAATGAGTGTTGTGGTCATGTAAAGGAATCTACTTACAGCATCACTAAGCAGAGGAGGACATTACAAATGATGCCAAGTGTTTCGGCTTTAGAAAAGAACTCGTTGCTAAGTACTCCAACACAACAGTTGATGAAGTATTTTGTTCAGTAACCCGATTCAGGTAGCGCAGGTATTCATCTGCTACGTAAACATTAAAATAGAAACTATAGTAAGAGATGCACGTTTTGTCGAAGTTAAGAGAAAGCGACTAACCTGTGACGTTGTCACAGAGGATGCGTGAGGTGATGATGGAACCAAAGGCTCGGAACATGTTCTCCAGATCTTGTTGGGTCATGCTCTTAGGCAGCCCAGACACGTACAGGTTGGCGCCCTTGATGGCTTCACTGCTGGGCCGAGCGTACGATACCTGTGCCAAACAACAATTTGAGTCAACGATTTTCTAGACTAAAACGTCCTGAAGATTAATTCATTTCTCCCCATCGTTAACTCGGCTATTCATTGAAGTCAGGTTGAAGTTTAGAATTTATCGTTCATAAAATGAATTTGAGTTGATTAAAATTCTTAAGAGGATCTCTGAAATTGCATCTGAAGTACTGAAAACTGATGCTTTCTGTACAGGCGCTCATGTAAAAAATTAAATGTTAGCTTTAAGCTTCCCTGGCCGTAAAAAATTAATTCCTTACCAAGGGAAGATGAAGGCATCATTTAATATGGAGTTAAAGGGAAAGTAGAATCTATGCGCAAGGTGTGTTCTCACACAAGATCCACCGCGCATACAAACATCAAATTGAAAGAGGACGTTATAAAACAAGATAACCGTTAAAGAAAGTCAGGTGCTGAAAACCAAGACAGCAGTGAACCGAAAAAAAAGTTTCCATTTCAAAACGAAAACCTATTAGATTTAAACAAAAAGAAGGACCACCCAACCTTCCACTCGGGACCACACATTTTCCCCTTGCGAGTGTGCTCATGTCAAACATTTTTATGAAATCTGCTAACAGGTAAACAAAATTTAATAAATTACACTGGCGCGTTTACAATTGATGGATCAGATGATAGCGATGGATCACAGGCGTTTTGTTTTTCAGTAATTAGTTCAACTCAATGAACTGTGCTTTACAATTAGCATTTTATAAAAATAAGTTATTGAGTTGAAAGTTATTAGGAACTACACAACGTGAATAAGGATTCAAGACCTAGTACAATAAATACTCAAACCGCCACAACGGAACGAAAATACAAAGCAGCAGAATGAAAAAATCCACTGCGTAGAAACTGCTGTAACCCAAATGCGTAGTAACTCGTACCAATAGCCAAATGATTGAAATACTGCAACGGCTAAAAAGATCACAAATCGAATAAAACTCGTCATTTCAAACATCAATAAAATCAAACGTCTCCTGAACTAAACGTATCAGGGAAACCAAACGTAAACTAAAAAGTAATGCTTTACTACATTTAAACAACCTCTCATAAATGGCCGAGAAGTAATGTTTTCAAGAGAATCTCTCATTACAGTACTGCAGAGAGCCAAGAAAAGAACAATGGCGTGCCACACACCTTGATGGTTTTATTCTGAAGACGCAAGCCGTTGAGCTGACCGATGGCCCGCTCTGCGTCGTCGGTGCGCACGTAGTTGACGAAGCCATAGCCCAGGCTCTGGCCTGCTCGATCCGAAATCCCGAAATATTACTTAAAAATTTAATGCAATACGAAATGATTAATTAAGTTGCTGAACGCATTATAATACTTAAAAAGTCAAAAAAACCTAAACAAAATGAAACGAAAGATAATTTGTAACTTGCGAGTAAAAAAAAATAGCTTCCTAGGTATTTCGTCAGCTCCCGGTTAAATCAAATTCAAGCTCAAAACATATCTGAAGTAAATTTAGACAAAAATTATCAAAGTTCGAGTATGGGAATGCTGAAGGATTTGTAAGATAAACTAATAAAACCCATCAGTGAATACAACCTTATCACTTTGACGGATATTCAGTTTGAAAATAAAATGGGATTCTTTAAAAAAGATTTAAAAAAATTCAAATTTAAAAACAGTTCAAGAAAATTAGGTTCAAATTCAAAAACCGCAGCAAAATTGCCCAACACATCAACAAACAGAAGACACAGATACTCAATAAAATTTAGCCGACTAACTTACAACTAAAATGAATCCCATGGATAAGTATTAAATAAAATAGAGATACTTATATAATAAACATAAAATATCACTACCCACCACAACTGTATACTAATGAAGAGAAAAACGATATACGTAATACACTCAAGAGCAAAAATCAGACCATGAAAAGAATCCCATGTATATGAACGCTTTCCTCTTGCGAGCGATCATTTCCATAGATACAATACTAGTATCCCACTCAAGAAATGATTCTTACGTCATTATACCAAATTGTGAGAGCTAAACCACTATCCGAGTTAAGTAACCAATGTGAAGAACTTATGTGACATCGAAGAGAGTTCAAGCTTGTTTTCATTTTCATTAACTTTTTAACAAAAAAGCAGGTGTGTGTGTGTGTGTGTGTGTGTGTGTGCGGTTACAATTCTCTCGAGGTACTCTACATACTACAAAATTTTTAATTACATTTTTACTAATATACGATTTTGGAATCAAGAAATGGTTTTAAGGAAGGACGCGGTGTAACTCAAGACGTTTTATGAAAATCTCGCCCAGATTTCCTTACCACCTTAGCCTCAAACCTATGAAAGTTCGATTAAGTTTCATGAGCGCAGCATCAGTATTATCCTTTCGTGAATGTTCACTTATCACGACGACGACAGAAATATAAATCAGTGTTAAATTTTATCAAGGCGACAGTGATCAGCTCCTTCTAATGCTGGCAACGCACTTGCAGCAAAGCATTTTTAGGCCGTAAAAACAGTACGAAAATTAACATTGGGGAAGACTAGGAAGGGCACACGCATATAAATTCCAAGAATAAACAAAATTGTAAGAAATAGTTCGTGTTATCTGATCTGAAAAATATGACGCTTTTAACTACATCATATAAGCAAGGTCAACAAACGGTTAAATGCAGTACCGTGTCGAACACTAAGGTCAGAAATGGTAAATCGACCTCACGCTGCAAGCCTTAGTTATTGGTTATTCTTCATTCAGGTGAAAGATAAACTTGGGCAAAAATTTACGGAACAGTCGCATATATGTAATTTATTAAATGTACAATTGCAACGACTCGAGCGTTCCTAAATTTAGGTTATGGATTTGTTTTATTATGTACATGTCACACAGGAAGACGTGAAAAAGCGCGCTACGTTAAAAGTATCAAGTTACAAAGTCAGTGGCAAAAAGGAGTGAAATTTGGAAGCGTAATCAGTCCAGAAAAACTAGAGGCTTCGTCACAAATAAGAAAGGAGGACGGTAGCCTAAACCTCACGTGGACAACGAATTAGAGGAGCAGTTAGAAGTCATTAGAAATATATGAATTTTTCTATATGAATGTTATGGAACTACTGGCATGAGGTAGGGTGAGCCGAGACCAAGACTCGTGAAGGTACACGAAGCACCACACCACTGTACACAAGTGCCCGAGGAGAGGCGTACCACATTGCCAGGGTGTTATGATGGGCATGAGGTTAATCATTCATCAAATGTTTAAGGCAGGATAGTTTTTGGAGTGCCAGGCTGTTAGAAGGTTCAAATATAGAAATCTGGGCGAGAACAACAAATTAATGGGAATGGGTCACGAACCTGAACCGCGGTATCCCGGCATGCCGGGACTAACATCCTCGCCACCTAGCGGACATACGGCAAGCTAAATACAACTCAATGTTCCCTCCATCTCGGCATTCCTATCTCAACTGCTAATGCTTCGACAGTTTAGTACAAAAACTTACACGGACTGGGCAAAAATAACTCGAAAAAACTGCTTTCAGCGAGAAGCTTTCAAGATTTGATCAACACTTTCTCATTGTTGGATCAACTTATTTGAATTGGAAGTTAATCATCAGAAACGAGAGCGATTGATCTGTTATAAGAGGTGAAGCAAAATAAATTCAAGATAACATAAGCTAGATATTATCTCGCCCACGCTCTAATTCATATAAAAACCTAATCAGAGGAAAAATTAGGCTTCTCTAAAACGATGACTGCAATTATATAAATCGAAAATTTTCAACATAATAAAATCAAGTAAAAATTGCACATTCAAATCCAGAATTTAAACACGAGAATTTGATGTCAATTAAGATCCTGAAGAACTATCAATATAGTAAATAAATCAATTGTGCAAATAATAACTGCACGGTTGTAAAAAAAGAGAAAATTGCATATTGAAATAAGTTTTACGAACCTAAAATAGGAAATACAAGCAACCATAATGCTATTACTCGTACACAGGGTTAAAATCATGTAGCATGCAATGATGGTCCCAGTCAAGCACCCCATGGTAAGTGAACAAAAATAAAAGAAAGAAAAATCTGTTTGATTATGATAGCACAACGCATACGTAGATATCAAAAGAAAAAGAAGGGAGCAATTTGGGCGATGTTAAAGACTACACGTAAAACCTTTACCTACTTCACAAAATAGAAGCTTCTCGAGGAGCATAATCAAAGTTGGTGACTATATTTAGATTATATGCAGTACAAATTGAAATCATAAAAACGTAAAAATTTATAGCTGTACTGCAGTTGGGCGATTTATTTCAACTTGTATAGCGTCCAGAATAAGAAAACAATTATTTAACTGCTTAACCTCCCACATCCCACTCCTAAAAAAAGGGGGAAACCACGAGTTACCACAAAAAAAAATAAAAAACGCAGGTGAAACGGCACTAAATAAGAAGGGCTTTACTAAAACAAGGAACAACTGAAAAACTTCTACAGCGCTTCCATCTGATGAACATATAGAGAGTTGTCCCCGCAAAAATGTACTCATTCTTTGAAACCCAATCATGTATTCTGTTTTGATATGTTTATTGACACAGGTACAAGTCAGAGTTAAATCAAAGAAAAGAAACATTAAATTCACGAAAATTAAAGGTCATCAGAAACAAAAAATACATTAATAATCGTCAGTCGAAGGATGAGTACATTTTTTGGAAGAAACCCTGTACACATCTATGCATTTCTTCTGAAATTTTGATTTACACGGCAAACATTAATTTTGCATTAGAAAGCCATCAAACGGTAAATTAACAATAGCTACGAGATTTTAGGGCGATTCATCAGACTACTTACGTAAGGGTTACTCAGAAATAATTACCACAAACCTTCTCGAACACGAATTAAAAGCAAACTGAACATTTTCGTGAAGTAAAATTCATCTCGAAAATAAGGTTATCGAATCAATTTAATTTCAGTATGATATACTCAGCTCGTAGGCGACTGGTTGAAGACGTTTGACACGTACCTGAAATGGATAAAAAAAACAGATGTCAGGATAAACAACAAAAGTCAAACTATTTCAATACACTTGAGCTCACAGAAGATAGACATTCCGGCACTTTCGAAACAAAACGAGGAAATGAAAACTCGTCGCAAAATCTACTTCCTGTCTGTACATGTTTTACATAAAAATGGATCTCACATTTATTTCATTCACTCGTCAGCAACCAAGACCGTTGTAGAACAACTCTAGCCAGTAAAGAAAGGACGATTTATTATAAAAAAACAAGTATTCTCATTTTTAATCTAGGTATGTAGAGAGAGCCAAGGACAAAATACAACACTTGAGGCTAAACACAACTTCAGAACTCAACTACTAAGCTGCGTTTCCTTGGATGAATCAATTAACTGGTAAAGATTCATGTGGAAGTAAGAGTTAATATTGTCGTCTACTACCATTAAAAAGTAAAACAGAAGTTAACCAAAAAAAACATGACCTTTAACAAAATAATCAACATTTTATTCAAACAAAACGAGACCTCCTTAACTCTCAGCTCTGGACATCACATTTTTTTCCCATGGAGCGCTGATTACCAATACAATAGTTGTCTCTCCCCGAGATCGGAAATCTGTACTATGCAATGCCTCCTGTGCTCGTCATCGAATCACAAATACAAGAATCGCAAGTCGCCAGGTCACCACGTCATTCATTCATTTAACCCAAAAGAAAAATGATCTCACCAGTCTATAAGTAATAGAATTACAAAAAAATTCGAGGCACAAAACGGCGACTTGCCGAGTTCATGATCTGTAGAATTAATTACTCAGGAGCTAAGCTTGAGGCGACCACGTAAGCAAGGGTGGCTTGATGGGACTGACAAGGTCCGTTTAAACGGTGACGTCCCTAGTTGATGTGACAGATGGTGCGAGGAAGTGACTGTCAAACTGTCATTCGTTCATAAGAGGAAGCTTTGAACAGGTGGCACAGCAGTTGGGCGGGGCCCCAACACATGCATTATCCCTGCATATTTCTACAGACTGCTACATCATGTCTCAAGGAAAGAACACGATGAAATACGTCACACAAAGTGATCATCTCTAAGAAGCGTGTCGTGGTTCTCAAATTCTGCCTACAGAACTATTTATTCAATGACAATTGAACTAAAAAACTGCACTTAACTTGAGAGGTAAACATTTCAATTCTTACGCAAGTTTGTAAGCTTTAGAGCTCTTATAGAAAAATAATTTCAAACGTGAGGCTTCAGTTGAGAATATAAGAGGGGAAAAATCAGATGTATACAATTAGAAATGAACTCGTTCTGCGTCGAAAGTTTTAATAATAATAAAAAGAAAACGTTAGCAGTTCTGTTTTTGAGATATTACAAGCTATGTTTAGAAATGGAAGACTTAAATAAATATTCAGACTTGGTGCAGTTGCTGCAATGTATAAGTTATTGCATTAGACATGCTAACGCATCCGAACACGTATATTCGTCTAGTCCCCACCCAGTACAGCAGTAAGCGTGCTGCTAGATGTAGCAGCAGCAACAGCAGCAGCAGCAGCTTTATGCAGGCACACTGCCAAGGTTGCATCAGAAGCGTTTACTAGTGCTCAAGAGCACACTGTATGTCCCCAAGTTTGGTGTACTATGATCACGCTCTTACGGGCCGTCACTCAAATGAACCACAGCTCAATGTGCCTCACACACGAGTACCGATGACGCTTGCTTCAATTTCGGTAGTAAGGGAAGAAGCCGTCGGCATCGCGACTAGGACCAACAAGAATACTTCAGCGAGTTCAAAAAAGTCGTTTCTTTGAACAGGGATTCCATACACTCATGACACCAGATATATACATATATGCATATATTTTATACTGACGTAATTTATTGCCAAATGGTTCACAATACATTAACAGAAGCAAAACTTGGCTTCCAACATACCTTAATTTATTTTCCTAATAGTGAAGCAAGAAAACTCAGCGTTGTGACCTGCGTAATTATCCCCGATGCTTTAAAGAGACACTACTTACTGCCTGGTTGAACTGATGGACGCTTTTTCATACCCCCATACTTCACCTGATCTCAAGATGACAGACGAGTAAATGATTTTACCAACTTGAAAGCATAGCGCAAATGGAAGCCGACGTACAGGCACTGCAACTATCACGTACAATCTAAGAGGAGCGCGCGAAGCTGCAACCCGAGTGGGCCGTGGAAGGAAGATATTAAAGGGCCAATGTTCCGACGCAGGAAGCCTCCACAGGAAGTTCGACACTCTCGAGAAACACAAGGCGGGCAATAGGCGAGCCAAGGAAGCAGATCTCGGTGCCATTGTGCCGCCAAGTTATCGCCAGCTCGACGGAACTAGTGCAAGATAGTGGCTTTAATTCCAGCGCGAGTGCACCCGAGGAAGACCGGATGGGCTGTCTGCCTCACAAGACCGCTATCATGGATGTGCTCGCAGCAGAGAAGTGGTGACGGTCACGAAAATTTCAAGCGAAAAACTCCGACCTTTAACGGTTTTGTCTTGCTAAATTTTATCAGCAAATTTCTCAGGGTAAGAATAAGAACAGGAATTAAAGTAATATATATGGAGCAGAAAATTCGTGTCTTGATTCTGTGAAGTTGTTGATAGCACGTTCAATGATCTGAGAGTTTTGGACTCTCCAGAAACAGTATATACAATCTCAAGAGAGCGAAGAGAAAAAAAACAGGGAATCTGTGCAAAAGATGGGTTCCTACACACGATACACTGTGTATAGAAACAGAAAGTTAGGAAAAAAGGAAGATGAAAGACAAAGAAAATATAGCCAATAAGGCCTAGGAACATAAGAGAGAAGTCCCGGTGGCTTATCTACACTACAACTGAGGTTAACTCAACAGTTTACCCTTGGAGGCACCAGTCTCCAAAGTTAAGAATAGCAAAACCTTACTAACCTATTCTTATTGCCTAACATGTGACCGACCTCTCAGAGTTTAATGACGATAAATAATTAAAAATAGATTAATATATTTTAATTGAGAATCCATGGATCATTTTAGCCCTGAGTTTTACGACCGTTAGAGTTTTCCAAAAATCCGAAAGTTTAGAAAAGTATATTGATCACGTCGAGATACAATCAAACTGGGGAAGTGGTGCATAGCCAAATATTTTAATTGAACTCGATGTTCACGAATGGATCTTACAATAAACTCTGCTTTCCTTTAAACAGCAATGCACAGTGTCTAAGAAACAAACTGAAAACGAAGAACGTTTTGAAACTAGTCAGATTCATATTTAAAGGGCAATAGTTCCAAGAATGCGACGCTTTTACCCCCCGGCAGACGCAATAAAAGGGAGTGGTGCAGAAGTCTCCTGAGCGATAACACCTCATTGAGCTCGCCATCGGATGGCCTCAGACTGGAAATTTGCCGATGCAGCCGTTAGGAGCCATGCCGAGCGGCATTTTTTGCTCTGGTAGCAACTCTACATAAATTCTGAGTGTTCAGCTATGTCAACTAGTATGATTTATTGTAACTGATCACAAATGCAGTCGTTACATCACAATAAAAATTCATTTCTAATATTTTATGAAATAGAGTTTTCACAATTCGTTCAAGCGTCCTTGTCTTAAAACAAGTGAGTTCCCAAGAGAGGAAGGATCGAGGAAGCCAGTATTTTCAATATGAAATTAGGGTAACAGAGAATGTACGTACAAGGTGTGTCCGTCACAAGACCTAAACAAATTTTATTTCAACTAAAGAACCTAACCTTTAGCTCGGGACGTCATCTCACCCAAGGACCGCTAACTCTTACGGACGCAATAGTTGTAGCTCTCCGAGGGAGTAATATTAAAACTTTTTAGTAAGGTAGTCGTTTAAAACGAACACATAAGAGGTGAACAAAAATTAACGTAACTTGTTAGAATAGCATACTGACAAAAAGCACCATGCATAACACACGCTAATAAAATCCATCGCCTATCAGAACGCCATGAGCTCCGTGATCCACTTCCAGTTCCGGCGTTTAAATATCAGTTCTATTGCGGTCTGTAGGCGGATAACTTGAAGCAAAGATAATGTGCGTGTATTGCAATGGCAAAAACGTTTATTCAAGAGATGGAAAAAATTGCGAGAGGTCTTCTCTGAACTCTCCTGATGCCTTCATAGCATAGTTACCTTATAAACTAGCTATTTGATAAGACTTAAACAGTTTATTAATGAAATTCAACCATTAACCTTGTTATGAAGTACTGGCACTGCACGTTTACGCTGAACAGTAAGAGCAAGATATTTGTGATACAGAGCATAACGATTGAACGTCTAGAAGCGTTATTTCAAATATTTCTCAAGTCGACATGGAATGCTTTTATTACTGAGAAACTCTAACCTTAGCATCTGCAAGTGTCTCTGTAGTCATCATCGTTATTCTACTAGCAGCATTTGCGCTGCCGAGCAGTTATTGCTCTTTTCACTGGTGTTATTGCAGTTTTTGTTACAGAGGAGTCGGCTATTTCTCACTCGAGGCTCAACTCGGGAGGAGCAAATGGCGTGTTCACTGAAGCTACGAGATTGCAGGACCCATGCTTCAACGAGCCGCGCCAAAAGGAGTCGAGAGGTCAACGAAAAAAACGCTCCTCCTACAACAGGCCCGTCAGAAGGCCTTCGGGATCGATCAAAAATAAATAACAGCAGTTCCTCTACAAAGAACGAAGAAAACGTGAGCGTCCAGCATCAATATCGAAAGGTATGGCTCTGTAAAATTGTGAACGCCATGCATTTATGTATATCAAAAATGAAGCAGCTCACTGACAAAAAAAAAACGGGAAAAGCAGCTTCAGACACAAATGAAGATTTATCTTTTATTGTAATAAATTTACTGTGAAACGATTGCATTTTTAGATTGTTGCTGGAGATTGATTTGATGATGCTTCTAATATGAAACGAGAATTGATTTAACGGCTTTGAATAGCAAGATAGAACGTATTCTACAGAAATGGAAAATAATTTCACGGTCAAAAATCCGACATCGCACAAAAAAGATTAGGTTATTCGAGTATACAGATTAACATGAATGAGTAAAATCTACATTTAGAAGGCTCAGTTGCCAGAGAATGGAACAGAACTAACTCTACTTCTGCGTTCGAAAGAAAAAAGTATACATACATCTAGTTCTAGTATGAAGCAACATGCTACGAATCAATACGGCTTCATTTTGTCGATAACAGAGAAATATTAACTCAAGCGAGTTTTCCTCGAATCCATAGGAACAGTGCGAACAGTCCATGAAAGAGGGTAATATGAGGAAGTACGACGGATGGGACTACAGTGCGATACAACAAAAACTGATGAGGGGGAGCGGAGTCTAATAATAGCAGCACACAAGGGAGGGCGTGGGAGGCGCAGAGATTCTTCTAACAGCTAACCGAGATGGGAAAGTCGCTCCACTTCCATGCATAAAATCATAAAGAGGAATTCTTCATTGCCAGAAAATGTGCTTGAATGGTTTATTTGCTCATCAATAGGAAGAAGACACGGTAACACTAATAAGGGAGCGTTAAATGTACGGAATTATAACAATGATAAAATGACGATTGTATTGTGAAACATACTTGATACAATAAATGCACTTTCCCACTTGATTCGAGTTTTACGCTCAACTGAAAATCCTAGGAATAGCGTTCTAGCTGATAAAATACAGAAATTAAACGAGTATCGTCAACTTTGAAATACCAACTTGACCACAAACTATCGCTCCATTGAATTGGAAGTATCTTTTACAACTCACGTTATGTTGTGAATGTTTTACAATTACGCTGTGTAATTAATTAAGGCAAAGGCACTCCCAATACTGCTAAGAGAAGTCGAGCGGCCGGGCCACACCACATGTGTGACATCGAAGACATCCTGCCAAAGTGGGACGGACTCCAATAGGTCTTCGAAGACCGCCAGCGGATTAGACTACACACTTCCGAAACACCATCGCCAAGCGATAGCAGAGGAAAGAGACACACTTCTGTTTAAATTTTACTGCAACTTTCGGACGAGAACAATGAACAGTTGGAACAGGTGCGAAGAATCCTTTCACGCAACTCGTTCAAAGACTCATCTCAAGTGCACTGCCTAAAAAATAAGACGCGACAAAAATGCAGCGTTTTTAAATACCACATACACACAAAACTACCGAGAGACAGTAGATCGCAACCGTGAACGCGAGCGAAGAGCGAACGACATCACGCCGGCGGTGTCGAAGTGGATCACGCGCACAGGAGAGAAAGGCCGTGAGGATATTAATGGCGCAGTCGGCAGTTATTATGGGACAAGAGGAGGCAGACAGCTCATTTGCATGCGGTGATGATGCACGCACGATGATACAACAACGCTGTTCGCCAGACGCATTGCAAAAGCGCGATACAGTGATAGCGAGCGAGCGAGTTTGTCCATAATTTTTTCTGAGGCCTTGTAGTGTCGATATGCACACGTACACGCTCAATTGATAGTGGGGGTAATTCAAATACTTCTATAAGGTTTCAAATGATCCGAACCCCCGAAACAGGGTTTTATCTTCCAATTTCAATGAAAATATTGGCTTCGCATTCTGCATTGAAACTTCTACAGGTGCTAGAAAAAAATCTTAGGCGCACGCTTATCAAGTATAGTTTCAAGTACGAAAAGAAATACTTTGATTGCATCCCAGTTATGGTTACTTTAACGCAGGCTTTAAAAGCGCAAGGATTTGGAAAAACAAATTGACTCAGGTGGCACAAGGAAGTTTCACACATAGAGCTCAATTGACTTCTCGTTGAAAATTGTTGTTTTCTGCGATTAGGAAAAAGAATTGCATCACACACCACGAAATTTAAAGAAACAACAAAAAAACATCGGTTTTACTCGAATTTATGGAATTTCGAATGCACCAAAGCCTACTCATGCCACTCGAAGTCTGTTTTGACGGGCAGTGTCCTCCAATACATATTCAAGCAGACACGTAGACACGTATTCCGGCCCGTAACAGGAGTTGAAGGCTTTCTAAGACCATGACTCCGAAAACTACAAGATCGTAATGACAGGAAAGCCATAAAAACATCCAGAATCGTAAAAATTCAATTAGAGCTGTCATACAGTTCCCTGAAACAAGCAACAACGATCTCTTCGGCCGTCAAACTGAGGCGAGTTGATCTCCGTCTTCTTCTAATAGACAATTTCAACTTCAAGAAAAGCCAGAAAACCTAATGACGCAACAGTGGCAGGGAGTAAATTGACCAAATACGAAGACTAGATTCGCAAGAAAAATAACGTTGCGAAAGCTTCAACTACTATTTACTTGAATGACACATTAGTCTGAGTCCGTTTCAACATACACAGACTTCCTCGTTGATACTTCGGTATGAGCGTGAGATATTTAGGCAAGTTCGAGGTACTGCAAGTGCCATAAAGACAGCTCGGACGAACTTAGGAAGGCTATCAGTTTGCAAGGATGAGCCAAGTTGCGGATATGACGACAATGGCGAGGAGTTGCTAGTAATATTGTGGCGAGTCTAATATTCTGCAGTGCGGAGTAGTTTGCTCTTAGTAATTGGGTAGTTGGAGTTGGTAATTACGCCGTAGCTGTTGGTGATTACACGGGCCAAGGCTAAGAGGCGCACTGCAAATAGCGCTAGCTGGGTTCAATCATCTACGGACACTCCGCGTCTTCCTCGCTCATCACAGGAAACTTTCGAGCAAAGAGGAAGCCGTGTTTTAGCGAGAAATTATCCTCTTTACAGAAAATTAGAGCACAAAAACAACACAGGAGGTAAAATTGTTGGAGCTTTTCATATCCAAGAACTGTGACATCTGTAAATGCCAATTACTACTTTTTTTAAATGAGCAAATACAAATTAACAAACAAAGAGAAAGCTGCTTAGCAAACCACATTCTCACTCGACCGCAGCGTGCCACCGTTATGACGTTCATTCTCATTAATAAACTAAAAGCAAGACCGCTACCATTTTATTTCATGGAATGCATCGTTCGAAAAACTTTAATTTGAAAATCAAGCATCAATACATTGCAAAAATTTAAAGCCTTTCATTAGATTTGATAAGTTTTAACTTCCTTAACCGCAACAGAAGCGTTCCTAAGAGAGGAAGGAGGAAGGCATCATTTACTATGGACTCAAGGGGACACGGAACCTATTTAAATAGAAACAGGAAGCTGAGAAAGAAGCTTCTGAAACTAGATAATAGTTGAAGAAGTAATGTAGTAGGTGCATGAAAATAGTACAGCAGTGAATCGAAAAAAGATGGTCCATAACACAACAAAAAATACTTTCAACAAAAAGAAGACTTACCGAACCTTCAGCTCAGGACCTCGCATATTCTCCCTAGGGTGGTGCTTATTACCACAGATACAATAGTTGTATCCTCTTGGAAGAGCGAAAGCCCTAAACCGTTCTGAAAAAGCTTCCATTGTAAATCGTTCCATAGTCGAAACTATATGTTAAAACGAAACTAAGCTCCGGAAAAGCTACTGGATCAGCAGGAAGTCCCCGAGAAATGAGAGCACGAGTTTCAGTACTTTCATGATGAACCGAGTCGAGTCAGCATACGTCTCAGTGCAGCAATTATGGCGTACTGTCACATAATATCAATCTAAGTCGGTTCGGAAATCGGCGCAACATAATATGCATGTTTGAGAAAACAATCTAAAGATTTTCTAGGAACCTACCTATCATTAGCTAATTAAATGAGCGTCTAACATTAAACGTATTTAGTAACAAAATGTTCCAAATGCATGTACAGACAAGAAGCACAATATAAAATCGTTGCAAATTCTTGACATCATCTCGATCCTCTGAACAGTAGAACGAAATAATGGCGCCAGTCGCCTTCCCTTCAATATAGCGGAAGTTGAAGAAGATACAGCGACGCAAAACGGAAATGAGACGGCCAAAAGGCGCTCCCGAAAAACATGGCGCAAGTAAGCTTGGTGGTTAAAAAAATAAAAATGGTAAAAAGATTTTCAGTTGAGTCTTACAGGCAACAGGTACTTCTACGCAATGAACTGTTCCACGTTACGCAGATGGACAGCGAAAACAATCCGCAGTTTTACGCATGAAATGACAGTCAACTGCAGACTTCCAGCAAGACTTCAACGATTTCATCTCCAAAGGTGCACAGGGGGGAACGTGCTAAGGAAAAAACGTAAAAGTAGTCTATTTTGTGAACCGATAGTGGACGTTAGGTCAATGTTGGTAGGCTTACTCACGTTCGAAAAGAATGCGGATACTGCAATACCGAGTACACTTGCAAACCTCAAAAATTCAATATTACGTCTCCACCCTCTCTTGATAAATGACGTCTGCTCACGCCACGACAAGAGAATCGAGGATGCGGGGAAGGAGTCTAGCGGAGGAGAGACACCGACGACGGAAGCCGCTAGCTCAGCTAATCGATAGTGTCGTCAGCACTAGCTGCTCCCCACAGCACACTGGCGGTACGTACACACGTTCCAGCGTTTACGAGGCGCGACTGCGAGCGATGTTCTCAGTAATCAGGAGTGGCGAGATGACTCTCACAAGACCTATTCAAGTTCTCAAACTATACATGGAGACTACGCCCTGGCGAGTTCGTCCATGCAACGACGGTAGACCCGACGAGACGCACTGTAAATTTACTAAAACTCTTCACCGTCATCACTGTTGTCGATAAAAGCAACATCAACGCTTCAATACAGCTCTCTGAACTCTGGTTAAAGCACTGCAGAAATGACCGTAAATGAGCTACGCACAAGCAAGGAAGAATTTACACTTTTTGTAACTGGAACTAAAAAATGGCGAAAAAAAATTTATGAACACGAAAAAAGGACTGAACTACGGTACCAAAAACCTACTGCATCCTCATGGCCTCTCTAGCACCAAAGAAAGTCTATGCTCTTACGCCAAGTCACAAAACTGCAGTATGGCTAAATTTAGGGTCATCAAAGATATTCAAACAAATTATTATAAATACGAAAAACGCTCGAATGTAAACTATTTTCACGTCTTTTATACATGATTCGTGCTACGCATTTACCTACATTTCATTTGCTCGCCTTCTTTGCTCCTAAAAAGGTTTTCGGTACATTTCATTCGTTCACTGATTAGTCTCGGTCACAATTTGATAAATAAAGCACAATGGGCAAAACTTTTGGATGCTGAAGCATTCTCACTCTCAGCAAACTCCCGAAAACGACTTCAAATCTTTTTAACTGAAAATCCGCGTGCGTTTTCAGGAAGTGGAACCTTATCTTAGGGTAATTTCAAATACATCATGGAGTTGATAGCTTCATCTGGAGAGTTATTCATCCAACATCATCACAATATCAGAACTGTAGAGTTTCAAAAAGCTCAACAGCATGTACCATATGATGAAAACGATTTCAACAGTGAAAACGACCAACTAGTGAATGAGATACAGAAGCTATGGATGTAGGAGTGAGAAGCCCTGCAGAGTAGAAAATGCCTGGACATAAAATGAGGCTTTGTGGGTCCCATTCCATCAGAAAGTCCTTGAAGAAGTAATGCTGAGCTTCTTAGGCACCAATAATCAACGCAAATGTATGTCGTAGAGCACCAAGTAGGCCAGCCTCGAGGCAACCAAGCAGACGAAAATAAAGCACTCAAATCATGGCGCTGCAACAGCCGATAAAAGCGACCGAATGAACAATTGTACGAACTTGAGTTCCAATAAAAGTTGTCTAACAGGCCTCAAGTCTACACCGCGGACAGACAACGGCAGCTCCGGGAAATGACTTTCCTAAAAAACACTCGTATTTCACCGCGAAGGTCGATTAACTCATGCGACCCATGTCTATACGAGAACGTATTTGTTACAAATTCAAAGCTTTCGTAGCAAAACTACCAAGTTAGTTCAAGCCTCACTAATCCCTAATGTTCCCTAGAGAGAAAAGAGAAAGGCACTATTTTCTGGCTAGGCGCTGTGTATGAATAAATATTCCTCAATTGACGAAATAAATCAATGATCAATAACATTAGTCTGACGAGTTAGAGTCAGTATATACAGACTAGTTAACCTTTAAAGCCGAACTCTTGTCCTCTTCTCTCTCCAAGTTAAAACCGGTGCAATAATAATAATAATAATAATAATAATAATAATAATAATAATAATAACAATAATGTTTAGGGGCGTGGCTGCGCCCAGACGACGTAACCTGCGTGATTTCTTGCGCTACGCAGCCAAGATGCGCCTGGCCGAC